>PVHY01012024.1:0-45866 GCA_004024945.1 Uropsilus gracilis
GTTCCCCCATCCCCCGCCCCACCCCCCGCCCTGCCTCCGCAGGCGCTGATCAAAGCCCCCAACCCCTTTTTGCCCCTCTTTATTCCTCCTCCCTTCTCATTCTCCTTAAATTGTGATGCTTCTGGGTTGAAAGGAGTAAACATGTTTTAAGAAAAATTAAGTCTGGTTTCCTTGGGGGGCAGTGGGGCCAGTCGAGGAAAGCAAGGAAGCGCCACATTCACGTGCAATCGTGATCCTAGTGGACGCTGGGAAAGCTCTGCGGGCGAGAGCCGAGCCCCAGCAGACACCGAAGCCTCAGGTTTTAAAGAGATACAGAGGACCAGCCAGAACCGCGTCATACCGCCCCCAGCCAAGAGCCTCGCGGGGGAGCGAGGAAGAGATGGAGGGGGCGGGGCGGGGTGGGGCCTGGACGAGGCCGGAAGTGGGGCTGGGGGCGGGGTCTCAGGCCTCTGGAAAGACCGCCTAAGGACCGCTCCGGGATCTCCGACTCCGTGGACTGTCTTCCTCCCCCACCCGTGGCAGTGACTGGAAGTGGACGGGGCCCGGGGTGCTGGTCCACCCCCGCATCTTAGAATTTTTCTCCCGATTGGGAGTAGCTGAGGTTTCCCAGGGAGACCCTTCTATTCCAGAGCTTCTTGTCCAGGAGGCCTTGTCCTGGGCCTGTGCCTCCTGCCTGAAATTGTGGGTGAACTTTATCGATTGATAGGTTCTTGGAGTCTCCGGGCCGAAATCTGTGTGAATAACTCCTTTAAAGAGGCATGGGTGCGCCGGGCACGGTGGCTCGTGCCTGTAAGCTTCAGCCTATGAAGCAGCCGGGGCTAGGGATTGTGGTTCGAGTTCCGCCTGGGGCCCATATCGAGACCTAGTTCCAAAAAAATAGCTGGGTGTGGTGGCGCACGCCTGTATCCCAGCTACCTGGGAAGCTGAGGCTGGGGAGTGCTTGAGTCTGTGGTACCCCGGGCAACGAGAGCCTGACAAAAATGGGGAGACCTAGTCTCAAAAAAAAAAAAAAAAAAAAGGCATGGATGCCCAGAGAGGATTATGATTTTTTTTTGAGACTAGGTCTTGCTATGTTGCCCGGGGTACTGTGAACTGAAACGATCTCCAACCTCAGTTGGGATTACAGGTGCCCGCCATGGCACCCGGCTGCTTTTTCTAGACCAGGTCTTGCTATGTTGCCCAGGGTAGTCTCGAAGCCGTGCGAACTCAAGCAATCCCAAGCCTCTTGCCTCCCAGCACTTGAACAACAGGTGTGCCACCACTCCCCACTAGGCGTCCAAGGTCACCCAGCTCTGCCTGTACCTGGCAGCAACTCTTCACTGATGCCTAGTTGGGGGAGTACAGGATCCCCATCTTGGAGCACTTACTGGTCCTGACCGTGTTCTTTCATCCATGCTCCTCCCCAGCAACCAACTGGAGACAGACCCGCCTTTCAAGATCCACGTGTCCAACCCAAGCTCCGGGTCATACCACTGTGGCACTTTCAGATAGGATCACCCTGGACCAGGCACCTGGAACAGGGAGGGCAGTTAATGTGTTACAGAGATTGAGCACTGGGGTCTGCCAGCCAGAGGAGGAGGGGCAGATGTTTTTATAGTGGGTTGTTTAGGAAAGGGCCTTGAGGACAGAGGAAGGGATACAAGTAAGAAAGGGAAGGGGCATCCATATCTCCGCCCTCCTTAGTTATCAGCCCTCCTCCCCCAACCCTGCCGGTAACTAGGAGGTCAAAGTCTGCCCTAAGGTCAAAAAGTTGATTGTTTTGCAGAAAGGGGGCAGGAGTAGGATTATGGAGAGATTGGCAGGGGGAGGGCACAGCTTCTTCTCTAGCCTGGGCTGGTGGGCCATGTCTGGGAGGCTGGACTGAGGCCAGGACTGCATCCCCACCCTTAGGGGCCTGGGCTTAGGCTGCCTGCTTGGGCTGATAAGGGGCCCTCTGGGGCTCCCGCAAACAGTTTATCATTGCTTGGGGGGGACAGCCTGCAGGGCTCAGGAGGGAGCCGAGCATGGAGCGACTTTGGGGTCTTCTTCAGAGAGCGGTAAGACAGTGGGTTTGGGGAGCACTTTAGGCCTCTCCAGCCCCCTCCCAAACTCCAAGGTTGATCCTCCCTTTCCTCTCCAGCCTGCCTCTCAGGACCCCCCTTCCCCTTGTGCTCATGTGGCACCTGAATTTACTAACCTTATTATTGCCAGATTCCTCCCATTCCCCAGGCCTCACCGCCCCCCCCAGTCTCATGCTCATTCTCCTCTCCGCAGCAAAGACTGTCCCCACGACCACCCCAGACCATCTATAAGCCTGTGGAAGGCAGCCAGCGGGGCCGCCTGCAGGAGGAAGAGGAAGATTGGGAGGAGGGGGCTGAACAACCAGCCCACTTCTGCCCCATGGAGCTGAGGGGCCCTGAGTCCCTGGGTCCTACATCAGGGCGGCAAAACCTTGGACTCTGGGTGGCAGCAGGACGAAAGGCTGCCCCCTACCTGGTTCTGACGGCCCTGCTGATCTTCATTGGGGGTGAGAGATATCCTTCCTCCCCCCAGTGAAGGGCCTGGGCTGGAGGGAGATTTCTGGGATCCAGAGAAGGGCACAGGAAGAATCTCCATCTTGCCACCCGCCAGCCTTCCTTCTGGGCTACGTGGCCTTCCGAGGGTCCTGCCAGGCATGTGGAGATGACGTGTTGGTGGTCAGCGAGGACATGAACTATGAGGCAGGACTGGACTCTCGACAGGGGACATTATACTGGAGTGACCTCCAGGCCCTGTTCCTGCGACTCCTGGGACAGGGCTACCTAGAGGACACCATCAGGTAAGGATCTGCCTGTTCCTACTGACCTTAGAACCCTTCACCAACTCAAACTCAGCCTCCCTTCCTACTCTGTCCCCTCTTCCCTTCTGAATTCTTCCACCTGCCTCCCGATCACCCTGTTCAGTGGTCTGGGGAAGAGTGGAAGACATTGGAGCTGAGAGAGGGAGGTGGTTTGGAGAGAAGGTTCAGAGGTTCAGACTCTGAGGTGACACCTTTGAGACATGTGGGAGCTGACTGAATGAATGGGAACAAAGGACTCTAGCACCCAGAGACAAGGTGGAATACACCCAGAAAAGTCTTGAATATCATACCAAGGAACTCGGATTGTGACATATGGCAGTGGGGAACTCTTAGGAAAAACTCTTAGGCAATCAGAAAAACCAGCGAACAAGCCAGGCACAGTGACTCGTGCCTGTAAGCTTCAGCCTATGAAGTGGCAGGTTCTGGGGATCACAGTTCAAATCCCACTCGGGGGCAACGAGGCAGCGAGGTGTGGTGGCATGCACCTGTAATCCCAGCTACCTGGGAAGCTGAGGCTGGGGATCGCTTGAGTCTGTGGTACCCTGGGCAAAGTGAGCCTCTGTTTCCATGGGCAAAAATAGCGAGACCTAGTCAAAAAAAACAAAAACCAAAAAAACTCAGCAAACAAATGCAATAGTTTTTGGTGCATTCTCCTGGGCTTTCTAAGGAGATAATCATCTAAGCTATAGATAGTGGGAGACACTTGGATTCTTTGCCAGTTTGTAACCTTGTCTTTCATTTTCATGTTTTTTTAATTGAGACAACATTGGTTTACAACACTGTATTTGAGGCAGACATACAGGATCACACCTTTTCAAATATATGTTGCCACACCACACCCATCACACCCTTAGCCACTGGGCCCCCTCCACACTTTGCCCTTCCCACCCACTCTGGTAGCCTCAATTCTACAGCCAGATTTCTTTTTTTTTTTATATACTATTTTATTTTGTTTTTAGGTTACAACCTCTGTGTTATTATTTTTTTCCCTCTCCCACAAGGATTGGATTTTTTTTGTTTTGGGGTTGCTGTTTTTTTTGAGACTAGGTCTCGCTATTTTTGCCAGTGGAACCACAGTTCCCATTGCCCGGGGTACCATAGACTCAAGCAATCCCCAGCCTCAGCTTCCCAGGGAGCTGGGATTACAGGCGTGCGCCACCACACCCAGCTAATTTGTAGAACTAGGTCTAACTACGGGCCCCAGGCGGGACTCGAACCACGATCCCTAGCCCCGGCCGCTTCATAGGCTGAAACTTACAAGCATGAGCCACCGTGCCCGGCCTTAGGAATGTTTTTATAATACTTGGTCACTGATTGTAAACTCTGCCAGAGACTCTTGATAGCATTTGAAAATCGAATTGAAACAGGGTATATGGAAGACTTTTTGACTTTACTTAACTGAATACACCTATCTGCCTGCTTCTCTCTACAAAGCAGGCTACACACTCTTCATTAGCATTTACACTGATCACCTTTACCATTGGTATGCAAAAGTCAGCCAGCTGCTCTCTGCTTTCTTTCCCTCTTTCAGACCTAAAAAGAAAAACTTTAAAACACAGTTTAAACTCTTCACTTGTGGGTTCTTACCACCATCCCTGGCCTTCTCAACTAAAATACCAAACCAATGCAAGACTATCAGTGCAGACTAATTTATTTTTAACAGTGATTTTTAATTATCCTAATAACTACAAAAGAAACATGTAAGACTCAGAATACTTCAACATTGTCCAAAACCTTTCTCAGTATTGTCCAAAGTCCTTTCCCTAGATTGCCCAAATATCCTCAGCCTCTTAGTCCTGATCATTTCACCAATGTCCAGTCAGAGTCCATCTCCAGACGCTTGAAGACATGTTCCTTTGGCTGTTCCCTTGGCTTGCTCCTCCTTGTCTTCCATGCTGTGTTCTCCTTGTCACCTTCAGGTAGCAGGAACTTTATGGTACTGGACCCAGCCAGGTTCATTTTCTTTTCAGGCCTGTCTTGCACAGCCTCTTGCAGACACAAGTTAAACTCAGCAAAACAAACTCCAATCGGAGTTCAAATCTGCAAACTCCTTAACTGCATTCAGCACACATGCTGCCAGTCTGGGTCAGCCAAGGGTTGCAGGCCCCCGGTGGCCACATGGCCAAGCTCACATGGCTCACATCTTTACAAGATGGCCGATTCCCATGTCCCGACCATTGAACCTCTCTTTCTATCCGATCTCCATATTGGAATTTGAATCCCTCTCTTTGTTTGCACCCCCTTTATATACCCTGATTTTCCGCCTTCCAAAAAACCTGTTTCACCTTAACCATTTCACTTCTTTCTCCCCCTGCATCTCCCTAAAAAAAATTCCAGCTAAGGTCATTCTCCCATTTTAGCATACCTGTCCTTAAAATCTGCAATCTAAACAAAAGACAATAAAAAAAAAAAAAGGAAAAGGGCACACCCTATCAGAATTAAGGTAGTATTCCTGTATTAATGAGTTTTTGGTTTTTTTTAATGATAAGGAAAAGAGGAACAGGTCTGGAATTTTTTTTTTTTTTGAGACTAGGTCTCATTATTTTTGCCTGTGGGACCGCAGGCTCATGTTGCCCAGGGTACCACAGACTCAAGTAATCCCCAGCCTCAGCCTCCCAGGTAGCTGGGATTACAGGTGCACACCACCAACGCCCAGCTATTTTTTGTGGACTAGGTCTCGCTACGTGTCCCTGGTGGGACTCAAACCACGATCCCTAGCCCCGGCCGTGGCTTCCTAGGCTTGTTGCTTACAGGCATGTGCCACCATGCCTGGCCTTGTAGTTATCTTTTTAAATCTTTTTCCAGTTTCACTATGTAGTAATTTATATTAATAGATTTTCCTATTTTTATGAGCTCAAGGCTCAACTTGATCAAGGTGTATTATTAGTCTTTGATACACTGCTAGATCTGCCTTGCTAAAGACCTTAAATTTGCCAAGCACGGTGGTGCTTGCCGGTAAGCGACAGCTTATGGAGTCATGGTGGGGTCTGGGGATCGTGGTTCGAGTCCCGCCCGGGGCAACACAGAGAGACCTAGTCCCAAAAAATAGCTGGGTGTGGTGGCTTGCGCCTGTAATCCTAGCTACCTGGGAAGCTGAGGCTGGGAATTGCTTGAGTCAGTGGTACCACGGGCAACATGAATCTGCCATTCCACGGGCAAAAATAGCGAGACCTAGTCTTGAGAAAAAAATTAAAAATAAAAATAAAGAAAGCTCTTTTATATATATATAAGCTGGGCATGGTGGAATGTGCCTGTAATCGCTGGGAGGCAAGAGGCCAGGGACCACTTGAGTTTGCGGGTTGAGACTACCGCGGGCAACATAGCGAGACCTGGTCTCGAAAAAGCTGGCAGGTGCCTGTAATTCCAGCTACCTGGGAGCCTGAGGCTGGGGATCTCTTGAGTCCCTGGAATTGGGACTAACCCAGGCAACATAGCTAGACCTAGTCTCAAAAAAACAAAAACAAAAACAAAAAAACAACCTTAAATTTGTGACATTAAAAAAAAACAATGAGTAACACTTGTTAGTCTGAGTACAGGATGAACAGGGGGTTGATTTGATAGGTCTAGAGATGGAGTATGGCACTGTGGATGCCATCAAAAAGCAGTGAGGTAGCAGGGTAGCAGTGGAGAATGAGCAATGGAATGACAATTGACTCCAGGTTGAATGGGGAAGAATGGAAAGCCAAGGAGGAGCTGACAGAACTGGAGAAACTGGATAGTTTAGAGTGTTTGATGGGGTTGTGGAGCAAGTTAATGAGGACAAGGAGGTGAATTGTTTTCGTTTTTGTTTTTTTTTTGAGACTAGGTCTCGCTATTTTTGCCCATGGAACCGCAGGCTCTCATTGCCCAGGGTACCACAGACTCAAGCAATCCCCAGCCTCAGCTTCCCAGGTAGCTGGGATGACAGGCGTGTGCCACCACGCCCAGCTGTTTTTTGGAACTAGGTCTCGCTACGGGCCCCAGGCAGGACTCGACCGTGATCCCTAGCCCCAGCCGCTTCATAGGCTGAAGCTTACAGGCACGAGCCACCGTGCCTGGCCAAGGAGGTGAATTGGAAACTGAAAAGATCTAGGCAGAGAGTGGATTTTGGAACTTTTTAAATTTGTCTGATGAACTGTGTATTAATACTGTTGGCATCTCCACTACCACAGTGCCTCGCACTTAGTAGGTGTTTATAAATATTTATGAGATAAGTATTCCAAAGGTAGAGTTCCTGGTAATGACAAATCCATGGTAGAGGCAGGGAAATAGATGGCCAGACTTGAGATGGCACTGATGCATCATTTACTCATTTATCCAAGAAAGATTTTGATCTCCTATGTGGCAGGCACTCTGCTAAGCAGGTTGTGGTGCTAGAGCAGAGAGCAAACAGCCCAGACTTTGCCATCATGGAACTTACAGTCTATGGAAGGAAAGTGGCATTAAACTATTAACTACATTCATGCCATAATTAGTACTGGAATCAGTGCCTTGAAGGAAAAGTAAAGGGTGTGAGGAATGACTCTTAACTGGGGGGAGCTGATTTAGCCTGGTTTAGGGCAAGCTGAGACCTTAACGATGAGTTGGCTTACCAAGCAAAAAAGGTGGAAATGCATTTCAGACCAGAGAATGGCTTTTGCAAAGGGTCTGATGCGTGAGGATGGTGGTCTATTAGAGATAAAAGGTGATCTGTATGGCTGTCCAGGTCATAAGGGGCCTTGGCTCAGGTCATAAGGGGCCTTCTGGTGACATGAGGTATTGTGGATTTTATTCTAAGAGAGCAAACTGAAGAGATTATGGTGATCAGATGTGGGTGAGGTGGTGGGGTATTTTTAAGGTCTGGTGCAAGGAATGGAGTCGATCCTATTCCTGAGACCATAGTCCAGCTTCTTCAGTGGAAAGGCATCCTATTGAATTGCCCTTCTGTCCCTGCGCACTCCTCCCCACCTCGCTCCTGCATAAGCACACCATCCCATATCATATTGAGTGTTTACCTACATGTACATGTGACTGTTTCATGCACACAGGTAGATTTTTCAAGATATCAATGTTTATGTAAAATGTTCATTATTTTAAAATTTAAGCAACATGAAAAAAATCATCTCAAGACTCATTTTTCAAATATCATTAGTATGTTTTTGCTTAGGTAAACTTTTGTTTTTCACATGACACTGTTTTCGAGGTCTGTCTATATGATAATGTATCGCCTGGTTTATTGTCCCATAATGCTGCCCAGATATTAAGAATTCACTGACAGGTGCAGTTTCAAACATTTGAGCCCTAGAGGGGACTGGCTAGGGGGGACAGGAAGGTGTTGAGAAAGTCAATGGGATAGTGGACAATAACAGACAATAGCCCCAGTGAGCTGAGAGGATGGTGAATGATACTAGATGGATCAACTGTGTGGATTCTGATGTAGTACAAAGGCTTAATGTGGGTGTGGAGAGGAAAATAAGCCAGGTGCCAGAGTCTCCAATGAGAGTAGGTTGGCTGGAAGGTAACAGCAGTGAGGAGGGGTGGGAAGGTTGCATGGGCCTCAAAGGAAGAGTTTTACCAGAGGAGGAAGGTTCAGAAACTTGAACCTGTAGCCTCTGCTCCAAGTCTGGGTGGCCCAAGAGCCAAGTCACTTTCTTCAACCGGAGACCTGACCTCTCAAGGGAAAGCCCAGTTTCTGCCAAAAGCTTATCCCATGATGGTGCTAAGGGAGGAGTCTGTGCACACTGGGAAGGGCACAGGTCACAGGGAAGCCATGCCATGACTGAAGAGCGATGTAAGAATCTGGAAGAATCAGGAGTTCAAGTGCCAACAGGCACACCAATCAGGTGGTGACTAGAAGTCAGGGTGAGGTTTCCAAAGAGACAAGAGACCCCAGATATCATGGCGTGTAAGCTGTCTCCCTGAGACAGAGATGGAGGATTAAGGGTTCCTCACTTTTGCTCAGTTACCCTTTGGGAGGAAAGTGTTCTTGTGTCAGCTGCAAAACACAGGTCACTGTGCTTCTGAATAGAGGAAATGGTAAAATGATGAGTTTGGCCTGAGTGTGGAAGAACTGAAGGATGATAGACAGGATGCAGGAGTGGGGGGTTGTGGGAGAACCTGGAGGTCCTAGGGTACAGTCCTGGTGATGATAGGGGTGGTGATGGCAGTGTAAGGGAGAGACTTCGGGGTTTCTCATGGTCCAGGGCTCTGTACAGTCCACCCCACTTTCCCCATCCTTCTCTCCTCCAATGCCCCAACCCCACCTCTCCCCACTTAGGCAAATCAGCCTTCAGGAAAGGATGGCTGGCTCAGCCGGGATGGCCTCCCTGGCCCAGGACATCCGTGCTGCGCTGTCTCGCCAGAAACTGGATCACGTGTGGACGGACACACACTACGTGGGGCTGCAGTTTCCAGACCCGTGAGGGCATGGGGCGGGGCAGAGGGTGGGTGAAGGGATATGTGCGCTGCCAGCAAGGTGGGGGCCCGCTCACCACATCCCCTCCTCAGAGCCCACCCCAACACCCTGCACTGGGTCGACGAGGCTGGGATGCTCGAGGAGCAGCTGCCCCTGGAGGACCCAGACGTCTACTGTCCCTATAGCGCCACCGGCAACTTCACGGTGCGCCTCCTGCTTAGCCTCCAGGAAAGGGGTGGGGGCAAGGGGAGGCAACAAGTCCCTGCTGGTGGAGCACCTCACTCGCTGCTCTCCCATCTCCAGGGAGAACTGGTGTATGCCCATTATGGGCGGCCAGAGGACCTGCAGGACCTACGGGCCCGGGGCGTGGAGCCGGCGGGGCGCCTCCTGCTGGTGCGGCTGGGGTTGATCAGCTTTGCCCAGAAGGTGAGGGTGCTAGGATGGGGGAACAGAGAAGAGAGGGGAGGTGTAGGATGGGCAGTCTTAGGATCTGCTTCAGAGAAATTAAAGAACCACCTGGGCCATAAGAAAGCAGTGGGGAGCAAAATCAGGAGAGGGGTGGGGAACAGAAAAATAAGCGAATGCGGGGTTGAGGGCTGCTAAGGCACTACAGGAAGGCCAGTCTTACCCACAGCCTCCCTGTGGTGCCCATAATTGCAGGTCGGTCAAAGGCTGTGCCATTTCACTTGCACTTGTTGCCCCCACCCTTATAAATCATTTTCTCTGAAGGGAGTCCTTTAGCCACCTGTCTTCCTCAGGTGGCCAGTGCTCAGGATTTTGGGGCCCGAGGAGTGCTCATATATCCAGAACCCACAGATTTCTCCCAGGACCCGCACAAGCTAGGCCTGTCCAGCCATCGCGCTGTGTATGGACACGTGAGTCTATGGAAAGGCAGTAGTGTCTTCCTGGGTTCCAGGCCAAATCTGCCTGGGAGGAAGCTAGCACACTATTCCTGGGAGCCAGTCCAATTTCAATATCAGCACCTCTTCCCACAGGTGCACCTGGGAACTGGAGACCCCTACACCCCTGGTTTCCCTTCCTTCAACCAAACCCAGTTCCCTCCAGTCCAATCCTCAGGCCTTCCTAGCATCCCAGCTCAGCCCATCAGCGCAGATGTTGCCTCCCTCCTGCTGAGGTGAGTGGCATATGGGAGCCAGGTGAGGAGGCAGGGAGGAGGCTGTAGCTAGCCTATAGGTGCCATTAAGTGAACTAGGAGACTGGCCCTTCTGGGTGAGTTCTTGCCATTTGGTGGGTGGAGCTCCAGCTGGATTTCATACCCACCTGCCTGAACACCTTGTGCAGGACACAAGCGCACAACTGTTCAAGGCAGGTCGGGTAGGCAAGGTATAGAGGCAGAAAGGGAGAACCAAGTGGTGGGAGGGAACAAAGAAGAGCAGAGAGGGGAATTTGGGCTCTTCTATAGCCTGGGCCTCTGCTACTTCCCACTTTTTCTGCCCCACTCCTCTCCAGGAAGCTCAAAGGCCCTGTGGCCCCCCAGGAATGGCAGGGGCACCTCCCAGGCTCCCCGTATCGTCTGGGCCCTGGACCAGGCTTGCATCTAGGAGTCAACAACCACAGGGTCTCAACCCCCATCAGCAACATCTTTGGCTGCATCGAAGGCCGCTCAGAGCCAGGTGTGCCCAGCATCACCAACAGCCTGCAGGAGGGAGTTGCTCAGACCCTGGCAAGATGGGGCCCAGGAGAGGGGGTTAGAGTGGTGTTCAGGGAGGGAGGCAGCTTTTACTGAAATGGAGAGTGTGGCAGAGGTGAGCAGGGAGAGAGGCTGGCAAGTTGAAGCTGAAGTGGGATGAGGGGTTGGCAGTGAGACTCCACCAAACCACCCAGAGTTCTGCACAGCAGCAAGCTCCCTGGCTCGACTGAACAGGCACTAGCTAGGTGATATTCTAGAATGAAAGAGAGGTCGGACTAGGTGGATGACCCTTTGCAGCACACTGGATGTGGATAGAGATGAGGAAGCAAAACGGGTTCCTGTACTAGAGTATCATTCCTTTAAGAATTAAGGGAGAGGTACAGGGAGTCCTGTGATGTGGCTCAGCTGAGATGCTGGTGGTGGGATGTGAAAAACTTGAAAGGCAAAAGCCCATCCAGACAGCTGAGGTGATAAGAGTCCTGAATGAGCCAGGTGATTCCTAGTCTTCTAGTCTATCTTCCTAATCTGTCTGGTCCCTCAAAAGTGGGGCTTCTAGGCCAAGGGGAGAGAGCTATTCTCTGTGGGGACAGCAGGGATTGAGGGCTGGAGTTGCAGAAATGTGAGGGGCTAAGAGATGGGAGACTGATGTGGATGTGGCACCTGGAGAAATGGTAGAATGATCCTGCCAGTACCCACCTTCTGAATCTGCCCCACCCCCACTGCCCCCACAGATCACTATGTTGTCATTGGGGCCCAGAGGGATTCGTGGGGCCCAGGGGCAGCCAAGTCAGCAGTGGGGACTGC
This sequence comes from Uropsilus gracilis, assembly GCA_004024945.1. Lineage (NCBI taxonomy): Eukaryota > Metazoa > Chordata > Mammalia > Eulipotyphla > Talpidae > Uropsilus > Uropsilus gracilis. The sequence continues at coordinate 11,647 of PVHY01012024.1, forward strand.
CATACTGCTGGAGCTGGTGCGAACCTTTTCCTCCATGGTGAGCAATGGTAAGGTCAGGGGCAGGGCCTGGGCCAGGCAACTGGGGCTATGACCAGAGCCAGGATGGGGAGAGAGGGCATTAGGCGTACAGGCTGCAGGGTGGCCATTCAGATTTGGGCTCCAAACCTTGGGCCACCCATGTCCTATCTTTGTGGCCCTGGGCAACTTATTATCTCCATTTCCTCATCCAAAAATGCAAGTAATAATCATCCAAGGTCTTGGGTGAAGAACAGGCGAGTGAGTCCATTATGTAAGCAATTTCTATCCCAACTCCAGTCAGTCAGGCAGATCTAGGGCTGGGTTGGGGGGCGTGGTGAAAGGGGAGACCTCAAGGGGTCAGATAGGAGGAAGATAAAGAGGGGGATCTCTGCTTGCTCCCAACCAAGCCCATCCCCTCCGCCTCCAGGCTTCCAGCCCCGCAGAAGTCTTCTCTTCATCAGCTGGGATGGCGGTGACTTTGGGAGTGTGGGCTCCACTGAGTGGCTGGAGGTAACGTGGGGTTTGGGGCAAGTGTCAAGGTGTGTAGATAGGTGAGAGGCTTCCACACTCCTTGTCCTTCACCCACAGGGCTACCTCAGTGTGCTGCACCTCAAAGCCGTAGTCTATGTGAGCCTGGACAATGCAGTGCTGGGTGAGCAGGGCAGTGCAATTTCCTGGGCCCTTTCGGGGGCGCCCCTGCCTTCAGGTCCAGTCTTGAGCCTGGTATCCTTCCCCCACTCTCTCTATAGGAGATGATAAGTTCCATGCCAAGACCAGCCCCCTTCTAATCAGCCTCATCGAGAACATCCTGAAGCAGGCAAGAGGCTAGCCAGAAGGGGGAGATGAAGGGAAGGTGGTGGGGGCCAGAGCCTGACCAGTGTCCCCCCCCAAACTCTGCTCCCAGGTGGATTCTCCCAACCACAGTGGACAGACCCTCTACGAGCAGGTGATATTCAGCAATCACAGCTGGGATGCTGAAGTGTAAGCTGAAGCAAGGGGAAAGGGAGGAAAGCTGGAGGGGATTGAGGGGAGGCACCTGAACCCACATAGCATTCCCACCTGCCCATCCACAGGATCCTACCGCTGCCCATGGATAGCAGTGCCTATTCCTTCACGGCCTTTGCAGGGGTCCCTGCCGTTGAGTTCTCCTTCCAGGAGGTGAGACCTCCCAACGGCAGCAGTCCCTCTCCCCACCTGCACAGGGGCCTTGCGCCAACAACGCCACCCCCCTGTCCCCACAGGAGGGCCAGGCATACCCGTTCCTGCACACAAAGGACGACACATATGAGAACCTGCACAAGGTGCTGCGAGGCCGCCTACCGGCTGTGGCTCAGGCAGTGGCCCAGCTCGCCGGGCAGCTCCTCATCCGACTCAGCCACGATCACCTGCTGCCCCTTGACTTCGGCCGCTACGGGGACGTGGTCCTCAGGCACATAGGCAGCCTCAACGAGTTCTCCGGGGATCTCAAGGTCGAAAACGCCAACCGAGCTCACAGCTTCTGAGGGTGGGGGTGGGCATATCCCCTTAAAGTGCTGCCCAGCCCCTCCCCCCATCCTTGGGGTCTGGATCCCCAGTCACTTAAGCCCCGAGGACTCAGCTCTGGTTCCCTCCCAAAGCCTTGATGTGTTACCTACCCCCAGTGGCCCAGGTCTTCATCTTCCCTCTCTTTTCATCCCACTCCCAGCATTCTCTTTCCCTTCATCTCCTGGGTCTTGCCAGGTCGGGGCCCCAGCCCTGTGCCCCAGCATCTGCACACCCAACCCCACCCGAGGCTGAAGCCGGGGCCCTGGTCCCTGGCGACGGCCCCAGTCCACGCCTACGCCCTCAGGCCCGCGGACTGACCCTCCAGTGGGTGTACTCAGCGCGGGGAGACTACATCCGGGCGGCCGAGAAGCTGCGGAAGGAGATCTACAGCTCAGAGGAGAGCGACGAAAGGCTGATGCGCATGTACAACGTCCGCATCATGAGGGTGAGGCCCCGCCCTGCCCGGCCCTGCCCGCGCTGCCACGCCCCCTTCCCAGCGATTTGGCTGCTCAGTCCCAGAGCCCGTCTCTAGCCCGGTCCTGTCTGGGGACACCCACAGACCCGCATAGTGATGAAAGGGACAGGGAGGGCCAGACCCTTGGTTCAGCCGACTGGCCAACGAGTGGCAGAACTAGGTAGGGGTGTGGTAGGAATGGGCAAACCCCTTAAAGTGCTGCCCCCTACTGCCTCCGCTTCCCTCTGGAGAGAAAAAGCATGTCCCTGATGGTCTGCAGAACAAGAGACAAGGTGATTCTAATATGCAGCAAAGGGGCTGGGCACGGTGCCTGTAAGCTTCAGCCTATGAAGTGGCTGGGGCTAGGGATCGCGGTTCAAGTCCCGCCTGGGGCCGGTAGTGAGACCTATTTCCAAAAAAATAGCTGGGCATGGTGGCGCGTGCCTGTAATCCCAGCTACCTGGGAAGCTGAGGCTGGGGATCGCTTGAGTCCATGGTACCCCGGGCAACAAGAAGAGCCTGCGGTTCCACGGGCAAAAATAGCGAGACCTAGTCTCAAAAAAAAAAAAACAAACTAATAATAATATGCAGCAAGGGTTGAAAGCCACTGGATTGTAGGTAAAGAGAAGCTGAGGTCCAGCCGTAGAGCTGCCCACAAACAGGAGCAGGAGCAACCAGGAAGCCTGGCAGAAATGTGGGAGAACTGGGCTAGGAACAGGCCATCTCAGTAAAGATGTGCCAGGATCTGAGTCAGAATCAGTATTTCATTAGGACTGTGCAGTCCCTTTGACCTTTGACTCTGGCCTGTGGACACTGGTGGAGGTGGGGCAGAATGACTAGGTTGCAGGAATGTGTGTCATCAAGAGGAACAGCAGACTGTTCTTTGAAGCTTAGGATGGGAGCAAGTGAATGGGTGAGGAAGATTGGGGAGACCTAGGTACAGGCTCAGATTAAGTACCTCAGATTAAGTACCTCATAGTCTGACCCCAAAACTTGTGCTCACCCACTCTACTCACCTTCAAGGCTGAGAGACTGGCAGGCTGGGGTAAAGGGTCAGGAAGTTGAAGAGATGGAACCCAAAACACAGTTGGAGCACACATCCTACCTGGCTACTGGTGACATCATCAAATGACCTTTACTGATTGGTGGACTTGAAGGTCACACTATTAAACTCACACTATTTATTAAACATTCTAGAGACCCAAACTAGATTAGGAATTGATGTTCAGACCCATTGCTCTGAGTCCTGGATGAGGCAGAACCCTGGATGAGGATTCTGCCTCACCCAGGACTGATCCCCTTCTTCATTCAGGTAGAGTTCTACTTCCTGTCTCAGTACGTTTCACCTGCTGATTCTCCATTCCGCCACATCTTCCTGGGCCATGGGGACCACACACTGGGTGCCCTGCTTGAGCACGTGCGGCTGCTGCGCTTTGGTAACTCTGGGGACTCCACCTCCGGAGTCTTGCCTGGCCTTGGCTTCCAGGAGAGCCGCTTCCGTCGCCAGCTGGCCCTGCTCACCTGGACATTGCAGGGGGCAGCCAATGCCCTTAGTGGTGATGTCTGGAACATCGATAATAACTTTTAAGGTTCAACAGGTGCGCGGGGGGAGGATCACCATATAACCCTGCCAAGTGCTGCTGCCCACCTCACTTGAGTGATTTCTGGTTGACCAAGGTCTCTGCACCACCTTTCATTGTGACCTATTTCTTACTAGTCCTCATCTGCACCTACCCCAGAAGCCAGCATTCACCTACACATCCCTAGCCCTGCAACTGTAGGAGTAAGTAAACAGTACCTTGCCAAAAGAACAGGACCTTTCACACACACACACTAGAGACCACTCTGGAAAGCTTCCTAGACCCTGGGACCTGGCCAGCTGCCTTGATGAAAGAGATGGCTGGAACCATAGCCTGTGGCCAGCAGGTGGCCTGTGGTGGGAAGGACTGAGGGTGGGACCTCAATAAACCTCCCTGTTGCATCTGTTGTTTATAAGCATCTTTATGTTTCTTTACCCTCACTCCACCCAATCATCCCTCCCTAGAGATCAGGAAGGGATGGGCAAATGGGGCCAGGAGAATGCAGTGGGAATGCTGTCTCCATGGAAAACTCTGAATTGTTCTGGTTACCTAAGCAACTAAGCAAACTGCCTAATGAAATAAGGAGGGTCATTCTCCAAAGGCCTCCATGGGTGGAAGGGTTGGTTATGTGTCTAAGAACTGGAGATGCTATAGTTTGCACTGCCTGGTGACTCTTATTCAAAAAGCAAAAACAAGGTTTATTTCTTTTTCTACAATTTCTAGCTTGTCTGATGGTTTTTCATTTGACCTTTAATGTCCAGAACCCTCAGACAGACTGGGGGCGGGGGGGGGGGGGGGGGGGGGGGGGGGGGGTGCAGCGGGAGTTGGGGCAGGGAATTGACGATATTCTGACACCCAGGGGAGGCAGGACTCCTTGTACATGTCCCATTGTCCTATCAGCTTGCACTTATAAAAATAAATTCAAAGGTATAATCATTAACCCACAAACACAGGATCCTGAGCACAGGGCCAGTGAGTCTTCAGTGGTAACACACCTATTAGCCTCATCCCTCCCAGGATCCCAACCTTTGTTTAGTCAGGTGGGAGCTGCTAGAGGGCAGAGCTTTCCAGTACTGCTGGGTTGCTTTACCTCTAATCAGGCTCAGAAGGCTCTACCCTTGGTCCTCAATGCTAAGACCTGGGGCCTCTTGTTCCCAATGAGACTGGCGAGGTGCTACCCACCTCCTTGAGATCTTCCAGGTGAAGACTTCTTGGTCTCTGGCTCAGGATGTCGAGTCCCTGAACTCCAGAGTGAAACTGCCTCTCCCTTGATTCTGATCTAGTTTTTTTTGGGAGCCTGCTGTGGTCAGTAACCTGTTAGGCTGCTTGTTTCCCTGACACATGGTCTGGATCATATTGTCCACAGTGGTTTCTCAGCCCTTCCTCACCCATTTGCTCCCTGCAGTAGATAGAAACCCCTGGAATACTACCTTACATAACAAAAAGGACTTTGTAGGTATGATTGAGATATTGAGATGGGAGCATTATGGGTTGAATTGTTCCTCCCCAGTTAAGAGTTGATACCCTAATTCCCCAGCACCTAGGAATGTGTCTGTGTTTAGAGATAGAGCATTAAATGAAGAGGTAACTGAATTAAAATAAGGTCATTAAAAGGGATCTAATCAAGTTTCATTGTTGTCTTTAAGATGAGAATAAAGACACCCATAGTGTGCACACATGGAGGAAATATTGCTTGAGAACACAGCTAAAAGTGCCACCTGCAAGCCACGGTAAAGGCTGCAGGAGAACCCAAACCCGACAACACCATGATCTAGGACACCCAGCCACCTGAACCATGAGAAAACCAGTTTCCATGGTTTAAGCCCCTCAGTCTGTGGCAGCCAGGGCACATTAACAGGAGGATTATTACAGATGGAGGTGGGGCAAGGCAATCAGTAGGTCTTTATAAAAGGCAGGAAAATCAGAAATAAAATGGTATGGCAGTGGAGGCAAAGGATTTGAAGATGCTACCCTCTTGCTTTTTTGTTTTAGTAATTAAAAAGTCAGTTATTTTTTCCATTCCTAGCCTTAAAGATGGAGGAAAGGGCCATTAACTAAGGAATACAGGTGGCTTCTGGAAGTAAAAGATAAACACTCCCTTTCCCCCTGGTGCTCCAGAAGGAATGCAGCCATTCTGACAGCTTGATTTTATTCCCCTAAAACACATTTTGGATTTCAGGCTCCCCCAAACTATGAGAATTAATTTGTGTTATTTTAAGCCACTAAGTGTGATGAATTTTTTTTTTTTTTTTTGGAGACTAGGTCTCACTATTTTTGCCCATGGAACTGCAGGCTCTCATTGCCCGGGGTATCACAGACTCAAGCAATCACCAACCTCAGCTTCCCAGGTAGCTGGGATTACAGGCGCGCGCCACCACGCCCAGCTATTTTTTTGGAACTAGGTCTAACTACGGGCCCCAGGCGGGACTTGAACGGTGATCCCTAGCCCCGGCTGCTTCATAGACTGAAGGCATGAGCCACCGTGCCCGGCCAGAATTAATAAAGCAGCTCCAGGAAACTAATATGCACCCACTCCAATGACTATATGCTGAGTATTCTTTTTTTAAAAAATTTTTAAAAATCTGAATGCCAAGTCCTTCGCATCCCAATAGCCCTTTCAAGGCTGTCTCTTAAAACCTTTCTGATGCCAGCAGCATCAAGGCCTTTTCACAGTAAATACCAGCAGGTTCACTAATGTTAGATTAAATGCCTTTTTGGGGTCCTGGGCACAGCCAGCCCAGTATGACTGACTATCACATGTACATGTGTCATTTGGTGATTTGCTACACCCAAGCCACTAGATACAAGTTGCAGAGCCTTTCTCTGTATGCCACCTTGCCACCCCCATGGGGCCAGCTGTGTATAGGAGGGACAAGAGTCCTCTCTGGGTAGAGGGGCAGCTCCCCAGGCCCCCAAACTAGAGCTGGAACAACTGATAACCTATCAGTTATAACAGATGGAGTCTGTTTTAACAGTATTTTACTGGGTTTTGTCCACAGTGAACAATCTTCCAATGCCACTAGCTGCACACTTCCTTTTCTCCCCTTCACCCTGCATCTGAAGAAAGGCAGGTGGGTTGGAAGACTTCCTTTCCAGGGTCCTATTCTTTTTTCTCTGGCTTAGTTTCTCCTCTCCGGTTAAGCTGTAGTTATGTCAGGTAATGCCACACCCCAGCTCATCAGGGACCTTGCTGTTTCTGACCTATAGGAGTTGACATCTTAAAGAAAGAGACAAAAGAAAAACCAATAAAGGGTCAAAAAGGAAAATGAAGATTCTGGATATTAGAAGCAACCCTGGTAGGAGGCTTATGACAGTGAACCTTGAATTCTACAGTAGGCAGGTTTGTTGCTATTTTGTGTGCATTTCTTTTTAGTTTAGATACAGTGGCTTAGGGACAGAATCCTATTTTAGGGTTAAAGGGAATCTTAAGAATCACCTTGCCAACGCCTTCATTTTAGAGGTAGAAACTGAAGCTCAGAGAAATTAAATTACTTGTTCAAGGTCACAGCTTTTTGAACAGTAACTGGATTAGACCCCAGTTCTTCTAAATGTTCATTGGGCCTCTTCACTACCCAGGTTCCCTCGGGATGGGAGCAGGAGGATCTGGAGGAAAAGAAATGGAAAGAAAGGGGAGTTTTTCAATTTAATTTTTAAAAATTTAGTTTATTCAACTTGGAAAATTATTACAAATCCCTGGGTATTTCTGTCAAGAGTGGAGGTGGGCAAGGAGGAGGAAGAAGGGAAGAGGACTTGGGGCAAGGTCTGGACATCACAGTGTCTGTCTCACATCCCACATCACTCACTGCCCCTGGACGGGGTGGAAGTTGAGCAGGGAGCTCAGGTTCGAAGGAACACCATGGTGAGGAGGCCTAGGGAGGAAAGAAAAGAACAAGATCCTCTGAGCAGCCCTCAGAAAGGTTAGCCTTTTTCCTGTACCTCAGCTCCTTCCTCTGGGGCCTGGATCCCCGAGTCCCTAGTATGCTCACCCAAGACATAGGCTGCCACCAACTTTTGTCCTAGGGAGACGTGCAGGATTTGGGGCAGCTGACTGCCAAGTTCATCCTGGAGCGGGAGCAGCAGGAAGGCCACAGAGATGATGCCCGTCAGCAGGAAGAGGAGGAAGGAGCTGGTGGCCAGTTGCGGGTGGGGGTCTGGGAAACAGAGTTTGTCAGATGCTCTAGTCCCCCCTCTGCCTAATCCCAGGCTCTTCAAGGAAGAAGCTGACTGTGAAAGGTTTGTCCAGTTTTTATTTCACTCCAGAGGCACAGTGCAAATGCCCTCTCTTCCCTGAGCTTCTTGTCTGCTGCAAGAAACCCTCTCTTCACTGATCCCACAGCATTCTTTTTCTCTGCTTCAATTATCAACTCCTGACCTACCTGACAGACAGGACTCTGTCTTCCAAGCCCAGCACACAGGTTGGTATAGCACAGTCACTCAGTACAGTTTCTTACTGAACTGAACTGAATTAGCATAAAAAGTAAGTTAGAACTAAGGAAGAACTTTTTGCTAAGTAGGAATCAGAAAACAGGGAAACTGTAAAGTCTGCTTGTTCCCAAACCTGATATAAAATCTTAAGTCCCAAAAAGCAAATACTGAACTAAGAAACCTGTTCTAATCCAGCTGGAGCTCACTTCTAGGGTAATGCTAGGTGCTCCGTCCACACAAGACTCCAGAATCCCCATGCCCCAACTTACTCTCTGGGAAGTTTCTGGGTATGGGTGATGCTGTCCAGGAAGGAGGTCCTGGGTGAGGTGTTGAGTCTGGTGGTCCCTGAAGCTCAAGAGGATATGCTGGGGCTCTCAGCACTGAGGTGATGTCCTTCCGCCCTACCACTCGACCTTCAGCTCCCTCCTCAGATAGTTCAATTCGGAAGCGGTCCTGGACATCATAGTGGCTGGGAATTGGGGCCACGTGGCGAATGACACTGGTTCCAAGACAGGAGAGCGACCCATTGAGAGGAAGTGAGTGAAGAAACAATCCAACGGATTCAGGTCCCACCCTCCCAGAAGCCTTTCCCTTAAGGATGTTGAAAATAGGTTGATGGAGTCCAGACATAAGACAATAGCACAATAATTCAGAGGCCGGTGGCAGCCATCCTGGCTTCCATCAACCTCTCTACCCTCTAACTCACATGTCGATGCAGGACTGAGGCTTCACATATCCTTCTGCGTCAAACACTGTGTATTTGGCAGGTGCAGTGCACAAGACTGAGGGATAAAAGCACACAGAGACCCACTATTGCCTCAGAGACCCTACACAAGCGCTGCCCACAGAGGGGCACTAGAGTCCTCCTCGCCTATTACCCCAAGGCTGAACAGGTCTCTTCTAGTCTAGCAGGACGGGACATCTGACTGCACTCATTTGACTACTCCAGCCCACACAGCCCTGGCAATGTCCTAACGCCAGCTTCCAGATTCCCAACGTGAAACGCCCATCCCTTTACCTCGGAAGCGAAGCGCAGCTCCGGTGGGGTTATAGAGGGTCAGCAGCTGCCGGGGTCCGCTCCGCTGGTCTGCCCTAAATACTAGATCCGGGGGAAAGACGAGCACCGGGACAACAGATCCCGAGGGAGGAGGAGCGCCCCGGGACCCTCGTCCAGGAGCCCCGGAACCCACGAGCTCCTGGTCCGGGGGCGCCCCACGGCGCATGCAGGCTCTGGTCGGTGGGACATCCGAGGGCAGAGCTCAGGGGACAGGGCCCGGTGTTCAGAGCTGGGGGGGCGAGAGGGACAAAACGCAACGGAATAGATCGTGCAGGGCCTGACGATAGCGCCGCCGCCTGCGATTCCCGCTAGCTGAGGTCCCAGCCGACTAGGCGCCCCAACCCTTTCGCTCGCCAGCAAGTCCCAGCTCCCCTTAGGCCCCGCCCCCAAGCCCCACCTCGAAGGTCACGCCCACCTCGTAAACCCTGCCTCTCGCGGTTCCCACCCAGGGTCTGGTCTACACGCCCGGCTTCCGATCTTCATAAGCTCCACCCCGCTTCAGGCCCCGCCCCTTCCGGCGCCCCAGACGCCCCCTCCCTTTCCCCCCCTCCCTAAACCACTGTCCGCCTCCGACCCCCGGCCTCGGTCTCCCTCCGCCTGTCTCTGCGGCCGCCTCTGGAGCAGCCTGGCGAGTCGGAGACCTGTGCCTGTGCCTCCGACACCGCCCTCGCTCCCCCCCTGGAGCTCGGGCTCGCCCTCCTTCGGGCTTCCTTCGCCAAAGGCCGCTCCTGCTACGATGTTCACCTTCTGGCCAGAAGCATCTGCCTATCAAACTGTGGCTTGATAGGGGCTGCCATCTTGCCGAGACACCGTTGCGGCACTTCCGCCGTACGGCCTCTATCATTGGCCAGGGCGGCTTGGTTCCGCCAGAGGTATACGCCGATTGGTGCACTTGGAGACGCGTTCTTCGTCCTAGTGACGCAAATCTGCACGGGGGTCTCTGGCTGCTGCTTTTAACTCTAGAGTGACTCGGCTTGGACAGGATGTACTTGGGTGCATTCGTGTTTCTCCGTTCTCAACTGTGGACGGTCTAGAAACAACATCCCACGTGGAAGGCCTCTTTCTCTACTGCGCTTCCAGGCTTTCCTAGAGGTCTGCGCGGCAATTTAAGCCGTTTTCTATAGCCCTAGTTGGAGGATGCTTGCCGTTACACTCAGCTACTCAACCCATCTTTCTTCTGCACGGGACTTGGAAGTCACGTAAATACAAGGAATTAAGGAATGCTTAAGGAATTAAGCATCACCTCATGAAATCTTTAACTCCTTTTGCAAACGAGAACAACCTCTGCGAGGTGAAGAAATTTCACCTTAGGTCACACAACATCTAAGTTGCTTTTCTCTAAAAGCCCTTTCTTGAGCATTCTGTCAAATGTAGAGCCCCCCTTCCGTTTTCTGTATAGCAATCCTAGTGCTACTTGACATCCCCTTTTGTTATTTCTGGCTCCAGTGAAGTTACTCCTCTCCACAAGAGCGCTGAAACTTTGCTTTCCGTTGTCTCTTCAGAACCTTAGATTGTGATTGCTTTGGAATGAACAAATGAGGGTAAAGTGTGAGCTGAGAGCTGACTGAAGCCAGCCATGAGATCTCTATAGAAGAGAAATCCAGATAGTGGGAACAGCTGAACAGAAGTGTGCTAAAAATGGCCAAGGGGCTGATGTGACTGGAGCAGATGAAGTGGAGAGATGCAGATCATTCAGAGCCTTAGAATCCATAGTTTTATTGAACCTTCAGTTTTATTGAGACAGATGGGAAACTATGGGAGACTTTCAATTTTTTTCTTTTTAAGCAGTTTTATTGAGGTACCTTTGACATATAGAAATTATGTCTTCAGGGTCCAACTTGATGTTTTGATATATGTATACTGGATCACTATAATTAAGCTAATTAACATAGCCATCACTTCTCCATAGTTACTATTCATGTGTGTATGTGTGGGCATGTTTGTGTTAAGAATATGGAAGAGTTTTGAGCAAAGTGGTGATAAGATTTGATTTAGATTCTTAAAAAATAATTCTGTATAGTAAATGTCTAGTGACTTTAATGAATGAATAAAATTCCCACAATGGATTCCAGAACCATAGAAGTGGTAGTGTGACCCTTTCCTTCAACAAGAAACATTTATTTGGATAGGAAAGGGGTTCCCAAGGGCTGGAGGCTGGCCTGGGTCTCATGCCTAGGATGCAGTGGCTCGAGCGGGCTGGGAGGGGCACTTCCTCTTGCTCAGGTTGGTGAGGATCTGGATCTGGCTGGGCCGATAGAGGACCACAAAGCTCTGAGGAAGAAGGATGGGACCTCGGTTCTCTTCCACCTGGCCCATCAGCAGATAACTGGCTCCTGGGGGAGGAGAGGAACAGACAGCTCCTGTTATTGAAACTTGGCAGCTGCACCTCCTTATTAAAGTCCCTCAGATTCTACCCCTCTATCACTTTATGAGGTTAATGTGCCCCTTCCCATTTCCCCACGTCTTTGTTACCTTTTTTCATGGGGGGGCACTGCCTGCAGGGCACATAAAACTTGAGGGAGGTGTCAGTCGGTGGAGAGGGCAGGTCCAGGCCACCAGTTTTGTAAACACCAATCAGACTGACAGTGACAGTGAGGCCATCCCCTGGGCCCCGAACCATGGACTTCACTGTTGCAGTCACCACTGTGGAAGAGTAGGGGTAAGAAGTGAAGAGACAGGACAGCAGGGCTGGGACGAGAACAGGGTGGGGACTTTGGGGACCAGAGGTACTGTTAGAGGACCTGGAAGAGCAGAATTAGGGGATGGTGTTTCTTACCCAGGTTGTTGCTACAGAAGTTGCTCTGCAAGGTGCCTGTCCGCCGGCACTGCTTGGGGCAGGGGACACTGGCTGCATCTAGGAGGAAGTAGGTGCAGTGACCTACACTGTGGCTAGGAAGTTACACTCTCCCTATAACAGCCTCAGAGATTTGTTCCGAGTTCCAGCCAGTTTTATGTCCCAGCACCCAGTAAGGCCAATACCACAGAGGCAGCACCAATGAGTACTGTGTGAGTGAACGGATTAATCAGGAAGGAACTCTTTGAAACAACTCCGTTTAGTCTTTGTCCCCTTCCCAGACTCACTGGGGCCTGGAGTTGCAGAGGCCTCAGGCAAAACTTTAGGTTTCTCGGCAGCTGGGAGTCTGGGTTTGACTTTAGGCCCGGTTCCAGCCTTAGGACCCTGGCGGACAACTGGGGGACCTGGCAGGGAATCTGTCCCTGGGCTCTGGGCTGGCCCTTCTTCAGTTGCTCCTCGAGGCAGGATCCTGTATGAGGCTGAGAAGCCATCGGCAGTGACACTGAGGTCTGAGACAAATTGGACGAGGAGCTCGTTCCCTTCAGAGGAGATAGGGCTGCAAGTGGCAGAACAGTGAGACAGATGTCAAAGAAGACAGTGCACTCTGCCTCTGCAGAGACCTGTGACTTTTCTCTTGGCTGCATGAGCTTCCCAGCCTCACAGCCCCCCCCCTCCCTCTTGTCCATGGACCCAAGGACTGGCACCAAGTCTCATCTTCTGGCTGGTCCCTACTTGCTCTGCCCTGGGTTTGGGGGTTCTGGAGTTCAGATCCCACCTCTTCAGCTATGCCCCACCCCTCTGAATGGCAGCTGGGTCCCCCACTGTCCCACACTATGGAAGGTGGAAACTCTGAGACCCAAGCAGCCCATCCAGGCCCTTACCCTGGGGTCGTGTCACCGCAAAACTTCCCCAGTCTCTTGGCATCATCATTTACTGCTCCATTGAACACGCTGACAGAGTCATAGCGGCAGTAGGTATCTGGCTCAATGTCAAACTTCCCAAAGGTCAGTGAGATCACCTGGTACAGAGCAGAGAAAGGCCTGAGTTCTACACCTCCTTGCCATCTCACCCCTGGAACACCCCCATCCCTTTTTTTTAAGAGACTAGGTCTTGCTGCCAGGCATGGTGGCACATGACTGTAAGCGGCAGCCTAGGAAGCTGCGGCTGGGGCCAGAGATCGCGGTTCGAGTCCCACCTGGGGCCCCATAGTGAGACCTAGTTCCAAAAAATAGCTGGGTGTGGTGGCGCGCGCCTGTAATCCCAGCTACCTGGGAAGCTGAGGCTGGGGATTGCTTGAGTCTGTGATACCCCGGGCAACGAGATCCTGAGGTTCCACGGGCAAAAATAGTAAGACCTTGTCTCAAAAAAATAAATAAATAAAAACAAAAAAGTAATAAAAATAACGTAGTGAGACTTAGTTCCAAAAAATAGCTGGGTGTGGTGGCATGCGCCTGAGTCCGTGGGACCCTGGGCAATGTGAGCCTGCGGTTCCATGGGCAAAAATAGCGAGACCTAGTCTCAACAAAAAAAAAAAGAAGAGAGAGAGACTAGGTCTCGCTATGTTGCCCAGGATAGTCCCAAACCTGTGGACTCAAGCAATTCCTAGCCTCACCTCCCAAGGCTGAGATTAAAGGCACACGCCACCGCACCAGGCTTGAGCCCCCTCTTAATGGATATACACAACTCAGAGGATCACACCCATACTAGCCCTGTGGTGATGTCCATAGCCATGGTAGTAGGCATGGTCAAGCCCTGGCTCATTCTCAAGGAACAGACCCAGATCCCCCAAAGACCTCCCAACACACAGTTTATCAGCACCCTGGACCTTGCTCTCCTAAGACATGTCCTAGAGTTGCAATTTTACATTTTTAATTTGCCTGCAATCAGGTCTGGGTCTGCTTTTGTGCCCCACCAGCACAAGCTCAGTGGTTGGGACATTGAGTAAATCTTTGCTGGCAGCATGTCAGAAGGTGCTGCCTGGGTCCCAGAGAGCAGTCTGGCAAGGGGAGGGTACCTGGTCCTGGGGTGCGATGATGTGCCAGGAACAGCTGATACCAGGGGGGTAATCGGACTCGGGCCAGTTGGGCGTGGTCAAGGTTCCCTGGGCCTTCTCCAGCCGCCCCCCGCAAAACTGGTGCTCTGGGGAGGGGAGAGAGGAGTGGGGGTGGGGGGCGGTGGAGACCCTGGATCAGCCTGAGGAGCGCTCTAGGCTGGAAGCCCCAGCAGAAAGTTCAGATGTCTGGATTTCAGGAAGAGGGGACAAGAAAAGGGAGTGGGAAGGAAAAGGGGGGGGGTTAGCAGAAATGGAGCTTGGATAAGGGGGAGTCTTGGGAAAGCCTCGGGTCAGAGCGTCCAGGCAGATGGCGGAAGAGAGAGGAAGAATTGGTTGGTTACTGCCCTTTCTTTCCCCTCCCCCAGACCCAATGGCCGCTCAGCTTCTTCCCGGGCAGATCCCATCTCCCCCGCCAGGCAAAAAGTTCCCTTGGCAGGCTGCAGTCCCCACGCTGTGAGAATGTCTTCAAACTGGGACAGAGCCTAATGTGGGGGAGGTTCCCGCCTTAAACGTTTTATGGGAGACTTCTGCCGCCAGGAGGGGGTGATGGGACCGCAATCGGGAGCCCAGGACTGGGTGTAGGGGGCTCCGGGTTGGGGGAACCTAGTTCCCCAGCCCAGGGGTGACCCCTCACCCTAGTCTGAAGGAACCCGATTGCGGATGGGGGCGGGCAGTTACTCACCGTCCCAGTAACCCCAGGCCGCCCATTCCACCCGCGGGTCGGTGACCCATTTCCGCCTCGCGCCTGGGGGGGGGCCTGGAAGAGGGGGTGGGTGGGAGCGGGAGAGGGAGAAAAGACGGGGAGGAGGGACTGAAGGGGCAGTTAGTGAGGAAAAAGGGTAAGGGAGGTAGGTAATGGGGGCCTAGGCTCTTGGGTTGGGGCGTGCCTGGAGGTGGTTAAGGCTGGGGGCGGGTCTGCACCAGGGCGGGGCCAGGAAGGGGGAGGCGGAGGTGAGGGAGGTCTCACCAGTGCCTGAGGTGGCCCTCCCGCTGTACCAGAGCAGGAAGCCTCTTCCTCCAGTGCCTTCATCCGCTGTCATCCTCAGGGTCACCTGGTTGCCAGGGGCAACTACTGGTGCCGGCCGGAAGGTCCCGCAGAAGCGTCCGAGTCGCTGACCTGAGGTTCCAGACCCGGCAAAGACCTCCAGAGCATCATAACGGCAGGCGGGGTGCAGTTCCAGGTCAAAGACTCGGAAGGAGAGGGACACAGTCTGGGCTTCAGGGACCTAATGGCCACATACAGGTCACTACAACCCAGGCAGAGGGCATCTCCCTTTACCCAAACTTTTCTACAGAAACTGAGCCAGAACAGGCAAGACCCGGTCTGAGTGTGCAGAGTCGAGGGCCTGGGCTCTGCAGCCAATTTGTAAGGACCAGCCCTGAGGCCTGTGCAGAGATTAGAGGGGGAGGAATAAAGTGGGGGAGAATCAGGATTTAAATTTTAAGAAACTAGACAAATTATTTTGTGTGCTCATGCCATCAGTGAGCAGAGGGGAGGGGACTTGGACATCCCACCCCTCCCCAAATCTCCTCCACAAAATGGTGCCTGGAGATGTGGTCCCTTAGCAGTCAGGCCTTTGGCAGCCTGGACCCAGATCTTAGACTTTGACAACCAGATAGTGACTGGAGGGGCATCTCACCGTTATCGTCCAGATGCACTCCTTATTGGGGGGGTAAAGGTTGGGGAACCCCTCACTTGCCACATAACCTGATTCCCCCGTCACATCCCCTCCACACAGGAACACGGGTCTGTAGAACACAAGTGGGGTTGGTCATGAGTTGGGGAGTAATAGATGATGAAGGGAAGTCAGCAGGGTGACAGTGATAAAGGAGAGAGGTCTTCGGGATCTTGGGTTGCCTCAGCCAGCTAGGATGGGATTGGGGTTGGGAACACTCCAGCAAGAATCAGAAAAAAGTGGGGCCAATAACTTGGTTGTCCCTCCAATCCCTAAGTCCCCACCCCCAACCCATTAGGAATTCCCGGAATCCTCCTCAGGGGGGCCCCCCTTCCTCACTCTATCCCCGCCCTGCCTGGCAGTCTGGGACAGGAGGCGCCTAACTACTACCAGATGTGGACACAGCCACGAGGCGGTGGGGGGTGGGGGCAGAGAGATGAGGGAGAAGCTACAGGGATGGCCCTCAAATTGAACCTGAAGACCAGGCTCTCCTGATCTCCCAACCTTTGCCCCGCTCCTGTTCTAGCTAACTGTTTGAGCATCTGACTCCCAAGTCACTCACTTATCCCCTCTTCTCTTCACAGTTTTTAATTCCCTCCTGGAACCCAGGTCCAGGTACCAGGCAAGTTCAAGGTCTTGGTGCTGCCAGGACCATGGTGGGGGGGAGTGTCTGGGATCTGGGTGAATGAGGAGGCTTAAAGGACAGAGGGTAGGAGAATAGGGAGTAGTGGTGACCTGCAGGACTAAGTGTTCTTGTAGCAAGGAGGGAGGACTTGGTGGTCAGAAAGGGTGTGGGAGATCTGGGAGGGTGGTGTGTTAGCAAAAAGATCCACAGGATCCACAGGTTACAACCCCCAGGAATTGGGGTTTTGGAAGTTCACTCAAGCAATCTGAGAGGTGCAAAGAGACCTACCTGGTGTAGTTGGGGGTCTGACCCTGGGAAAAAGGCAGCAGGGCCCAGGCAATGAGGAGGAGGCCCAAGAGCGACGCTGTGGCAGCAGGCAGCATGGCTGGGGGGAGAGGTGCTGGGGTCCTCGAGACAGAGGCAGCAGCTGAGTTTAGCAGCGGCGGAGGTGGTGGCGGCACCAGCGGCAGCAGCAGCGGCAGCAGCAGCGGCAGCAGCAGCAGCAGCAGCAGCGGCAGGGATAATCAGTGCCAGATGAGACAGCCTCGGGTGTGTGGGCGTGGGGACTGGCCAGTGGGGCGGGCAGGGAAGGCGGGCCAGGCCGACCAGGGAAAGTAGAATGGGACAGTGGTCACTCCAGGGGCCTCTTTGGGTCCAGGATGCATACTGACCTAAGTAGGAGGTGGAGCATGAAGGGCAGAAGGAGCACCAGGCCTCAAGTAATGTCATACAAAAGCCCACTCTTGTCACGGACCTGAGCATCCTGACAACAGTCTCAGGTTCTCATGAGGACTCTCCAGCCCAGACATAATCCTCCCCACTCCTTAGCACCCAGAGGATGTCCTTCCCTGAGCTCCCAACCTCTAATTATTCACTCCTCCCCCATTCCTGTCCACCCTGTTGCAGTTTATTTTCAGTCTCCATCTTCAGACCAGATTTGGACAAGGACAGAGAATTCTGCTCACCCATTTCTTTCCCCAGAATCTGGAGGTATAGGAGTAGTGTAAGGAAGCCTGGTGGTATGTAGATGAAGGGAGTGTCCCCTTGTTGGAAAAAAAGGGGAAAGGACATGAGACCAAATCTGGAAGGAAAATTGGAGGAGAACGGGAGGACATTCACTTAACAGGGATAAAGGGAAAGGAGTAGGAAGCTTTTTGGAGTCAAGAGGAAATGACTTCCGCAGGACTGGAATAAGTCTGGTAGACAGAGGAGCCAAGTGTGGGAATCAAGTGGCCTATGTTGACAAAGCTGTTCCAGAAGGTGGACTGGGGCTTCCAAGTCAAACAGAATGGGTTAGGTCTTGGGGGAGGGCAGGCAGCCGCTGAAAATCTGCTCTAGTCCCTCCTGTCTGTGTTCCTGTATGCCTCGCATCGAGTTAGGCATCATGCCCTCGTTCCCTGCCCCATTTTCCTCCCAGGCCCTAGGGTTCCAAGCTGGGCCTCATTTCAGCTTTTTATTCTATTTGTCCATTAAATCTCTTGTCCATGATAGTCAGGTTGGGGGCCCCTCCTGGGCAGCCCCCTGAACATTTTATAAAACAGTTCCCTGCCTTACCCTGGCATGTCTAGCTGTCCCCATCCCCCTGTTTCCCTTTTCTCCCACCCCATACACAGTGTTCATTGTTATCACTTCATCTCTCCTTAGCCCCTGGCCAGGGTCAGACTCTCCCTCCAGGGTGAGGCTAAGGGGGGGTGTCAGCTCTCAGGAGTTGGGGAGCCTGGACCAACTCCTCCAGCAGCCCTCTGTAGCATGTCCAGGGCCTCCCAGAAGAAATCCTTCTGTGCAGCCATCAGGGGCATCCAGCCTACGATCTCCTTCATCTTTTCCATGCGGTCCTGCAATGTGGGGCAACTGTGGATCTGGCTGAGGTATTCCTCACAAGCCCGGGCTGCCCCCCCAGGGTCTTGGAGTGCTCCAGCCCCCAGGCTGGGCTCAGAGGTCCCCAGCACCCTGCTGGCTGGTAAGTCCCGATAGATGGGATGGTGCTCGATGTCATGGCTGGACAGTATGTAGAGGCATTCTCTGGTGGAGCAGAGGGAGCAGGCACACAAAGGGACCTTGGAGGAGAGAAGGGGCTGGCTGAGTGGGGCCTTCACTGAGAGGGTCCTAGGGAGGCCCAGCTGTATGTCCTTCCCTTTTAGACCAGCTCAGAGCCAGCAAGTTAGCTCCAGCTGGCTGGGCCCCAGGTTGTATGAGGTCAGATAAGGCCAGCAGGGTCTCCTAAGGGGAAGAGTCAGGAGCCATGGTGCATGCAGGAAATGGAGATGAGATGGTACAGGTAAAATGGGACCCCTGGGTCTTCAAAGGAGCCCCAGCAACAGTCCTATGGGCAGCCTGGCTCCATGGTTCCCACCCTCCTTGCCTGCCCACTTGCCTGACCCTGCTCTGACCTTGACATGGAGCTTGACAAAAGAAGCACTCCCCTTAGGCCAGCCAGGGAGGCGTCCTCCGGCCCCACAACCGCAGCCCAGCAGCTCCTTGCTGAAGTCCGAGCCTTGGCTCAGCACCAGGGAGTGGTTGAGCCCACACCATAGGGCAATGGGGCGTTGCAGATAATGTACCTGAGGACACAGGGTCAGGGTTCTAAAGGGAGAACGCTGAGGGACTGGGGGCCCAGGCTGGAGAAGGGTGGGCTGGCTCAGGGCAGAATCTAGGGAAATCAGGAAAGGGAAGAAATGGGACCCAGCTTATCTTCCATCTCCTTCAGATCTACCCTGAATGCTAAATTCAGCCCTCCAAAGTATGATCACATGGGATTTAGCCCTCGTAACACGTATTGGTTCCTCATCTTTTTTCCTGAAGGCCAGGTCTGCTATCTGTATTCCCCTTTTCTCAACTCACAGGCTTGTGTTAGTCTGGCCTCTCATCCTGGCAGTTCCAGGATCAGTTTGGACTATCCTTTCCCCAAGGGTTAAAGACTTCCTCTGTCACCAAGAAGGATCCCTTTTTTTTCCTTTTGCGACTAGGTCTCGCTATTTTTGCCTGTGGAACCACAGACTCAAGCAATCCCCAGCCTCAGCTTCCCAAGTAGCTGGGATTACAGGCATGTGCTACCACGCCCAGTTTTTTTTTTTTTTTTTGGAACTAGGTCTCGCTATGTTGCCCTGGGTGGGACTCAAACTGCGATCCCCAGTACCAGCCATGTTCCATAGGCTGTCGCTTACAGGCATGCGCCACTGTGCCCAGCAAGGATCCCTTTCTTTATTCCTCCCTTCCTTCTCTAGTATTTTCTGTTTGTCATAATATTACCTTCCAAAATGGCCCTGGTTTGAAAATACATTTCTACCTAATTCCTGCTGCTTCCTACCTCTATCTTTTAGTTAGCAGCAGTCTTATTCTCACCAGTCTTTCCTGAACCTCCTTGTGACCTGGCCTCTCTCCCTACTATGTTAGTCACATTCTCTCCAAAAGCACTTGACCCCCAGCTGCCAAATCCTGGGTTTGCCAAATCCTGAATGTTTTCTTCTGAGACTTTGAACACTTTAATTTTGAAGATACACATAGTAATTTATGGCTGAGCATGGTGGTGCATGCCTGTAGGTGGCAGCCTAGGAAACCACAGCCTGGGCCAGGATCCAGGTTGGAGTCCCGCCGCCGGGGGGCACATAATGAGACCTAGTCCCAAAAAAAATAGCTGGGTGTGGTGGCGCGTGCCTGTAATCCCAGCTACCTGGGAAGCTGAGGCTGGGGATTGCTTGAGTCTGTGGTACCCGGAGAATGTGAGCCTGCGGTTCCATGGGCAAAAACAGCAAGACCTAGTCTCCAAAAAAAACCATAGTAATTTATGGTTGTTATAGAAAAATTATAAAATATTGGCAAGCAAAATTAATTTAAAAATCACTGGAAATCCCACCCCACCACTCACTATTAGCATCTTGTTGGATATTCTTCACCAATACCTATAAAAATATTTATAGGTATGTTGTATATTTTTAGAAATAAGTGGAATTATACTAAGTAAACCATTTCATAGTCTGACCATCTTTCCACATCAATAATCATATTTATACATTATCACTATCTCGTTTTTTTGTTTGTTTGTTTGTTTTTGAGACTAGGTCTCGCTATTTTTGCCCAGGGAACCACAGGCTCTTGTTGCCTGGGGTACCACAGACTCAAACCATCCTCAGCCTCAGCTTCCCAGGTAGCTGGGATTACAGGCGCACGCCACCACGCCCAGCTATTTTTTTGGAACTAGGTCTCACTACGGGCCCCAGGCGGGACTCGAACGGTGATCCCTAGCCCCGGCCGCTTCATAGGCTGAAGCTTACAAGCACGAGCCACCGTGCCCGGCTATCTCGTTTATCTCATTTGAAACTTCCTCCAGCTCTACTTTGGTCATTCACACTTGTTCCAATTCTGGAAAAGCTAGATATTTGCATTTTAGTGACTTACTACCACTGCAAAAAAGTCCAAATTCATATTATTCTCTTTCCCCAAATCAGCATCCTGTTTTAAATTACATGTTTGTTGGTGACATCTTCTTTTGCTCCCAAGAAGTCTGATCAAGAGATCAGAGTCACCTTTGTCCTATACTTCTCTACTCATATCTACCAGTTCCCAGGTTCTGTTCATTTTGTTCCAAAATATCTCATTTGTTTGTTTCCTTCCCTTCTTGCTGTATCTATGCCAGTCTCAGGTCCTCATCTCAAGTGCTGTCATCACTCATGACTCCCAGTGGACTTCTCACTCTAGGCCTCCTGTGCAGTACAGCCAGATGACCTGTTCATCTGTGGGGGGCTGTCTTCTCCTGCTCCAGGAACTATGATGACTTGCTCAAACTTATAACTCTTTTTGTGCAATTTTATACAAACTTTGTTCCTTTCTCCATTGCAGAGAATCCTGCCCCTATCCATGCTCAAATCTTAGCTGACTTACTAGGCCCTATTCACATTCCTTCCAGTTACTCCAGCCCATCCAGGTTTCTGCCCACCCCTTTCACTAAATTCCTGTTGCATTTGTATGTACAGAGTGCACTGGAATGAACCTCATAGTGTCAGCCACTGGCAAGACATGTAACAGTATCAGAGATATTACTTACAGGTTGACTTAATTTCCTTAGAGAATAGGAAGTAGAATCTAGAGAGTTTGAAGCAGCGAGATCTAGGGATTAGATTGTGAGGAAGGGGTTCAGGATGAGACTTGCTGACAACAATCTTACCTGTGTGGGCTCCCCTCGGTCCATTTTGTCCCCTGTCCCCAGCTGCCCATATCTGTTATTTCCTTGCATAAAGATTCGGCCAAATTCATCCACCAGGCCAAGGTGATTGTAGCCCAGAGCACAGAATAGGATCTAGGAGATAAGACAGAAAGGGAATATGGGCATTCAGTTCCCTCTGGAGAAACCCTGAGCTCCAGAACCTCCCAACCACTGACCTGCCATCCTTATCTGCTCTTATTAGGCCTCGCCCTCTGCCTCACACCCCTCTCCCCAGATCTCCTGTCCCTCCCTGACCAATCATTTGATTGCTGCTTATATTTTAGATCCTGGGTAACCTTCAATCCTTAGTGCCCCTCCCCCCTAAGGTCTGCCCCATCCCTCCAGGAACCTACCTTAGCAGGCAATGAGAGAGCAAGCGGCATCTGCTGGTCCAAGGGGTCAAAGGCTTGAAGGGTCCCAAAGAGATCACGATACACCCCTGGGGTATGCACCTCAAAATACACTCCCCCCTGGTCTGGGGGGTCAGGAGCCCTCAGCTCAGCAGCTTTGGGCACCCATTTCCTAGGGATGAGGTCCCACCTGGGATGAAAGCTGCAAGATCAGGGGAGTCTCACCCACTAGAAATGCATCAGCTATGATTTTGGGAAACTAAACTCAACTTTTCACTAGGACACTCTAAGGGGTCTACCAGAGAGTTGGAGTACAGATAAGGGGGTTTGCCATATTAGGAAGGTTTTCTAAGGCTGGGGTCTGGTAAAGAAGGGAGGTGGTTCTTACCCGTGATGTACAAAGTACTGCTCTGGTTGGAAGCCATGCAGGCCACACGCAGATGAGGCAGGCAACGGGACACCTTCCTCAGAGCTAGCTGAACTGTGTAGGAGCGTGGCTGGTCCAGCTGGGTTTCATTCACTACCAAAGAGTAGATCTTTCCTTCCTCTGAGGGATAGGGAAACAGGATTTTGTGGAGAAGGGATCCTCCAATAACTACATTAACTTTCCAATAGACTCCCAAGCCCTACATGAAACAATTTACAGTCCCAGAATAGGGCTATAAGAAAATGAAGAGATATGAAAAAAGGAAGAATGACTTCAAGTACCCTTGACTCCAGCCCCTTACCACCAAAAATAAATCAGGGAAGTCCTTCAACATGAGAAATGAGTGGAGAAAAAACCTGGCAGTTAGATCTGGCAGACTCCAATTTGAGTGTTGGGAACAATGATGTCTAGGAATTCAGGTTCTTGCCTGGCAGTAAAGAATTCAGAAGGTGTCAGACTGGAAGTGTGGTAAAGTATTTCAGGAGGGAGGGAAGGGTGGAAATTGGAGCATAAAGGGAGGTGCATGGCATGGAGTTATGAAGATTAGAATAAAAAAAAATCAGGTATTTGCTTAGAACAGTGGTTTCCAAACTTTTTTTTTTATGCAGTAGAACCTTCGTTGATAGAAATATGCAGAATCCTAGGCTATGGGACAGACAAAAGTGGAACTATTTGATTTGAGACCAGGATAAGGTGGCATACAGAACCCTGTGTGAGAAGCCTCCTGCCCCCCTTCCCTGAAGCAGGTCCTGCCCGCAGAATTTACAGGAAGCAATTTGCAAACCACTGCTCTAGGCCACACCTGTGAGGAGCAGTAGAGCCCGCTGGGTCTCTTGACCAACCAGTACAATCTGTTTGAAGCTCATGGAGTGGTGGAAGGTCATCTTGAAGACCCGCTGCCCACTGGACTGCAGATAGACCTCCACACAGTCACAGGCCCGGCTGCTGGTTGTGCCTACCACTCCGGGCTGCTCGCGAGTGGCCAATACATAAAGGTATTTACGGTAAACTGTGTCACATCTTGGATCTGAGGCAAACTGTAGGAAAAGATGAAGGTGTTTGGGATCTAGGCCTTGGAGTGTGATGAGGCAGGGGCAACTGAATCCTGGGGTGGGAGATGAGATACTTGGGTTCAAGGCTGGGAAATGAGGACTCATTTTCTTGGTTCCTGGCAGGAAAGGGCAGCTGTCTTGAGGATAGCTCAGGATTGGTGTGGGCCCTGGGTCTCTGGAAGAGGGGACAGGTTCTCAGCTGCCTTGGTTTTGCTACTCACATCCTTGGCTCCACGACACAACACAACATAGCGGCAGGCACGTTTCCACTGGATCTGGCCGAGGGTGGAGGAGACCAGGGCATTTTTGAGGAAGAAGAGGGTCCCTGAGTAGTCGAGAATAAAGACATGGTCCTTGGTAGGCAAGAAACGGCGGTAGCCATGGGCTAGCAGGGGGGCTACACTCTTGCTGAGACAGCGTCGGCGGCCCCCAAATGCCTGGAAATACAGGCCTTTTGTGTCTGGAGAAGGGAAGAAGGTTCAAGAGTCAGAATGACACAAGTGTAATGAATCAGAGCTTGGGCAAACTAGATTTCTGATACCCTGGTAATTAGCTCCTCTCCAGCCCCAGGACCCCTTCCAAAGGACATAAGGAAAGCTTAGAAGATATCCCTAATGTCTCAACTTTAGTTCTCTGACCCACCTCAGCCCAGGGCTCTACACGTTACTAAGTGAGTTCTTCATTGGCCCCAGCTTACATTAGAGACATAAGGGAAAGCTAAGACTACATAGGAAAGCAGCAGAGAGGGTAATGAAAAGGAATGACAGAAAGCATCTCTCACAGCGAACTCTGGTCCTGCTATCTAGATAAGGTCTAGATTTGTTAGCTGGCTCACTCCATGTCCAGCATATGAGATAAAGTAATTAGATAAGAACTTCTTAGAAAGGGGGAAGGTATTCAGACCCTATTAATTTTTTTCTCTTAGGGGACATTATTTGTCAAGAGTGAGGGGGGTGCTCCTGGCATCTAGTTTGGGTAGAGACCAGGGATGCTGCTAAACATCCTGTTAAGCACAGGATAAGCACCCACTCCCAAACTTCAAAGAATGTCAGTAGTGCAAGGTTTTTGAGAAACCTTGGTTTGAGGAGGTTTGGGGATGACATCTCTAGAAGATGTATGTAGGGTAAGAATTGGAAAAAATTGGAAGGAGAGTTGGCAGGGATGTTAGTAATGGGGAGGATGGCTCTAGAGACCGGAAGTGGTTTATGTTTGATCTAACATGTTTTTTCCCAGAGAAAGGGGCCCTTACTCTTTTCCCAGAGAAAGGATAGTTGGGAATACTGGTAGCAACCTCATGGAGCAGGAGAGACCCCAAAGTAAGGTAGGACAGATACAAAAGGAATAAGGTTCTTGGGAAGGTGTACAGTTAAGAATGGCAGCTCTCTTCCAGGGCCGGACTCCAGAACCCTGATCTCGTAGGCGGGGGCTGAGCTTGCGACAGATGTGTCTCCACACGCCCTCAGCATCACACACTTCATGGAAGTAGTGGCATGTCTGGCCTAGAGCCACTACATCTCGGACTGGGAGGAATGAGATGATATGCTCTACCTGGGGAAGGAGGAAGCTGGGGTTATTGAGGGCCCATTTGTGGTCTGGCCCCCAATGCTTTATTCTTAATACTTACCTCCCCCCAAGACTCACCAGCTCTGGGGGGAACAACTGAACAGAAATAGGGTTCCCTCTCCCCTTCTTCTCTTCACCCCCTGGTTCTGGGCCACATGAAGGGCAGCTCCGCTTCACCTACCCAAGGAGAAGGGGAAGCACAGGGGTTCCATGAGGGTCACATCTCTTTTACTCCCTCCTTTCAGATTGTATTTCATGTGTTACCATCTTGGGGGCTATAACTCTTATCAGCTCAATGCTGTCAAACCCTCCCATCTGTCTCTCTAGGTCTATGGGTTACCCCTTTCTCTTTCTCCTTCCTCAGCCCAATTTTTCCAAATAACCCCTGCCTCACTGTCTGATTGTCATCTTACTGTCCTTCCCTTCCTTGTTCCCCCCACCCCCTCACCCTGAGCTCCTCCTCCTGTCTGCACAGCCAGGTGAGTTTTTGCAGCTTCCGTCTCCGGCTTCTCCTCACCATCCTGGCTGCCCCCTCCCTGCTCCTGCCCTCATCTCTACAGATCCCCTGGCCCCTGTACTCAGCTTCCTGGCCCCCCTCCCTGCTGCCTTTCCCACACCATGTCCCTGCCTGGGCTTGGGGGACCTCTGGGGCCCCTCTGCCTCCCAGGCCCCTCCCCCATGGAGTCTAGGGCAGACAGACCTCTCTGTGACCTCACTGCCCAGTCACTGTGACCTGTTTTCTCCAGTCTTGCCTGGGATTTCCTCTCTTAGAAAAATTACTGGGTTCTAGTTTAACTCTAGCCACCCAATGGTTCATGGGCTGTGCATTTTACAGAAGAAGTAAAAATGTGAAGTGTGGTAGATAAAGCTTTTACTTTCAGGGAGTAGTGGGTTTTTCCACTTAAGGCCCTTTTAGCATTAACTAGAGAAATACTGATGAATTCTTTGTATCTCACCAGTAGATGTAACATAAGATTATAAGATCTTCTATCCATTTATCATGCATGCATGCATGCATCCATTCACCCATCAGTTTCACAGGTGAGGGGGGGAAAGGTGACCCTACTAATGACTGTCTAGCTCATGAAAGGATGCACCAGAAGAAGGGCGAGGCAATTCAGCACAAACTCTTTTCAGTCTCATGAAAAATACATCCAAAGACAGACTGCTTTCCTGGGACAGTAACATCATTGTGTGTGTGTGTGTGTGTGTGTGTGTGTGTGTGTGTGTGTGTGTGAGAGCAACTTGTTTTGGGGATGGGAAGGATGGATTTACTCCCACAGCATATCTCTCAGAATCTAAGTTATTGACTTGGTCTTATCGGGGACAGGGGATGGCATTTAAGAAATAGCTAGCTGGAGTTGTGTCTGAGCAGGTAGGGGCATTAGATCTACACCAATAAATTCAAGGAGCAGCGGGCTCTTTCTGGGACTCAAAGGAATGCAGTCCTGAATCCCTACACCTCAGCTGGGTAGTTTGACATAATCATTGTGTGAGCAAAGAGGCTGTCAAACAGCCAGTCAACTCTTATTTATAGAGACTAGTGTACAGTCAGCTTGAGATAGTAGGATGGATTTGTAATCACGCATAAGTGTCAAGGAATATCAACAACTGAGAAAGAGACTTAAGAGAAAACAACTCGTTATGCATGATTAGGCAGCATTATTAGGTGGATTGTGTTAGTTAATTCTGCCACCTAAAAAGATGTTACCATCTCTCACTAGACAGAGAAAGTATTGCCAGTCTCCTCTGGTGTCTGGATCCTCTTTATAGCCACTGTCAGCCAACTTGCCTCTGTTCTTGCCAACTCATCTACTGCCCTCCGCCTGTTTTCTTTTGTAAAGTAGAGGCTTCCTCTTAGGCGAGGAGGGCGCTTCCAGACACAACTCCTGCCCAGGCTCGCTCCTCTGGGTGGGCAGGCAGGGCGCAGGAGCGCTCGAGGATTTCCCAGTCTCCCGCCACCCTCCCTCCGGGAGTTGAGCTGGGCATCTCCAGTCTCTGGGAAGCCGCTGCCCTGCTCAGGACTCGGAGGCCAGTATCTCAGCCTCCGCGGCAGGGATGGGCCCCGCGATCTTTTCTTCAGAGTCGCAGTGACTCCCTAAGCACTGCCTTCAAGCGTCGCCTTCCTCCCCTACGGCCTCTCTCATGCCCTCAACGCTGGTTTACTCCCTAAGACGTCCAGCTCACACACAACTTTCCGGCCCCTGCACGATCCCTGCGCGCGATGCTCACATTCTTTACCTCAGCCTCAAAGTTCTAGCTCACCCGCCTCCTCCTTAGCGAAGGGCCCGCCTTCTCGCCCATGCTATTGGTAGGTAGAGCCGTTCCTCAGAGAAGAGGCTGCGCCAGGTTCACTCCCGAGGCTTTAATTGGCCTTCTTGACAGTCACTCGCCTGTATCTGGCTTGCGATTGGTCTTCGTTGGAAAAAGACTAGGCGCCCCCGCTTGCGGTCTCTTCGCGTCTATCCCTTCTAGTTGAGGGCCGGCGTCCCCGCCTTCTGGTTGGGCCTCATTGGCTCCACCTCCAGCCCTAAGCATTGTGGTTGGATGCGGCTGCCGGGGCGGGCCAGCCCGGAGCGTCGGCCGTTGGCGAGCGCTCCATTCTAGTCCCCCTCCCTTCTCTCGTCTCCCTCTAGCGCCTAAGTCTCCACCCCGTCGGCGTATTCTGATTAGCCACTTCCGACAAGTCTCGGAACCGCGATTGGTCCGCGGGGTCCCTAAACCCGCGTCCTTCCCCCTGAAGCGACTACGGCGGCTCCGAGGAGGGGGAGGGGGAAGGAGGGACGGCCCGTGCCGTCAGTCAGGCAACGGGAGCCGCTGGGAGCGGATGGCGGCGGCGGTAGCGGCCCCACTCGCCGCCGGGAGTGAGGAGTCGGCGTCCGCAACTTCTGTTCCAGGTTCTCTGGGTCTGCCTGGAAGCCGCAGTGCAGAGCGGGCCCTAGAGGAGGCCGTGGCCACTGGGACCCTGAACCTGTCTAATCGGCGCTTGAAGCACTTCCCCCGGGGCGCGGCCCGAAGCTACGATCTGTCAGACATCACCCAGGCTGGTGAGTGCACCCGGCCCCGAGCTTGACGGCGACCCTTATTTGCATAGCACCGCCCCCTCGCTTGTTTCTCACTCAGTCCGGGGTTCTGGCCCGCCCCGTCACCTGGCTGTCGGGGTTCTGCCTATTTACATTTACCCCCTCCCCGCCGTGAAAACTACGAGACAATGAACGTTTTCTTGTTTATACGGAATGTCTGGCGACTCCAAGCTGGAGAGCCCCTACCGCCCTGCCTTTCCCTTTATTTGCATATCTGCGCACCTGTAGAATGGTCCCGCCCCTCACCTGGCTGACTCATTTGCATTCTCTTATACCTCAGTTCTCATATTTCCCTAAAGCAGTCCCATCGCAAGCTGCTTTAATCATGTGCCTTTCTCTAACTCTTTCTCCAGCTCGATGGAGCTCCCAGCTGTCCCAGGCTCCATCCCCCTTCTCTGGGATTTACCCCTAACCTGACCGATATTTCTGACTGACTTTGTTTGTAGTCCCACCCCCTGAGGTCACTCATCACCCAGCCAGCTTATGGAAACACAGCAGATCTCTTACTCCCCCCCCAACTCTTTTCCCCCCCAACTCTTCCGCCTATTATCCCCATCACCTTATCTGAGAGGACTCCTATCTGCAGCTGTGAGGTCAATGAGGACCTGTGATCTCATAGGGACCCTAGAATTCCCATTTTAATTTTCCCATTCCCTGCTTCCCTTAGGGGGAGGGACTTGAGGCAGTCACTGAAAGGAAGAAAATCTAATCTCAGCTTGGGGTGCTGGGAAGTTAGAGACTATCCTCTATCCTTCCAGTTCCCCACCAGCAGATCCTTCTAATTATGCTCCCTCCACCCTGTTGTCTGTTGACAGGTGAGTCAGGCCTCAGGCAACTTATAGCCTTGAGTTGGCAGCTGGGTAGTGGGGATTGGGAGAGAGGAGGGAAATTGCATTGCAGAAGCCCCACCCCAGGCAAGCCCAGGGTGGGACTTAGGGCTGGAAGAACATGTTCTCTTGGTGACACTGTCTTGGAAGTGCAAGTCTCCCCTAGCAGGTGCCCACTCACCTGTTTTACACTCAAGCCATGCACTCTGGGGAGAACCAGTTTAAACATCTCCACTTTCCTTGGGTGACTGGGTAAACAAACTGGCCCAGTACACAGTGAGTGAGTTCAGGGAAGGCACAAGCCCCTGGAGCCATTCCTATCCTTCTCATTCTCCCCAAGCCGCCTAACCCCCAAGCTCCAGATTGACCTCAGCAGCTGTGTGACACTTGCCTTCTGTTCCCTTTCCCCTCCCCCTTGCTTGTTTTTTGACAAAGACCAAATGTTATTCTTTACTTCCTTAGGGCTCTGTCTCTGTGAGTGGACTCCTGGGGAAAACTACCAAGAACTCCCCTAGCCGCTCCCAGCTCCTGCCTCCTCTCTCCCCTCCCCCTGCATTCCGGCTCTGGGTGCAGTCAGTTCTATGAGGGAAAATCCCAGCTTCCTGAGAGCCCCTTTTCTGCCTGTTCTACACAGAAATTCTCAGTCCTTTCAGGGTTCTGGGTCAGGTGGGATCAGTTTTGTCCAGAACACCCCTATCCTCTCTCACCAAGCTGGGTACTTATAGCTGGGGGTGAAAAGGGGAAGTGATCAAAATACAGAGTTGCCCATATCCCTACCCTCCATACCTCTTTGCCCTTCAGTCCAGCTGTGCTGCCCAATCATTTCTGAATCTGCTCCTCTTACTCCCCCAGGTATTTCTGAAGTGTTTTTCTTGTATGTTTCCCATGATGCAGACCCCCCCTATTTCTTGGACCCCATTCCTGGGGCCCCATAGTTGGATTAATCCTGAGATGGGGGAGGGGCAGCTCTCACAAAAGAGAAGTGCAGCTCATTCTCTCACAGACCACATCCTGTCCCTCTGTGCCCTGCCTCCTGCAGCCTGGGCTCCCTTCCGCTCCTAGCTTTTGCCTCCCCAACCCGTTTACCCCAACATAACATGTTCTTTACCCCCTTCATCCGCACTGACTTGCACACATTTGTGAATGCAGAGGTCCAGGCCGGTGGGCTGGGAGGATGTGTCCTCCCACCCTCTCTGGAACTGTCTTCTTCCGTGATAGGTTTTCTATCTGTACACCAGGGATGGGATCACAGAGGGAAAGAGGATGATTCTGGAACCATCAGGCTATCATCTATCCTGGTAAACATGGCCCACCAGAGACAGAATCGGGCAGATAACTTCTACTTCATTTCCTGTCACAAGACTCATTTCCTTGAGGAATATACCCCAGTCTCTTTCCCCCTCAGCTTTTGTTTACTCCTCCCTGGAGAGGGCCTTCTAAGAAGTTCACCCAAGTTGTATTACTTGGGATTTTCCCCAGTAGATCTTGGTACCCTCCAGCTGCATGCTGAACAGAGGAAGCAGAAATCAGGTGGCTGGAAGTCTAATCGGTTCATACCTCCAGGCTAGAGGGGGTCCCAGGGCCTGACCCCTTGCATTGGGGTGGTAACTGACTCTGTCATTTCTATGCTCTCCATTCTCTGCCCATGCCCCACATCCAGGCAGAGTTGCTGGTCTTTTGAAATCTCAGAGAAGTAGAGCAAGGCTGGTGTGGCTGGAAGTGAGTTGGGAGGAGGCCAGTCCTAAAAGTGCATCCTGTTGAGAGAGACCTTCGGACTGTAGCTCCCACCTCTGACTTGGCCATTGTCTTCCCCTCCTGGGTCTTGGGAGTCTGTAAGTTCATAGTCCCATGGACCTGACCTGTAGATCACCAGGCTGGTCAGAACCCATATCTAGTGTCAGGTGCCATATTTACTCTCTAGAGCCAGGCCACAATGACTTGACTTCTCCCCTGTGGGTTTCCACCAGGGGCTGTCCATATTCTTACTCTTTGACTCCCAACCCATTACCTGTTGTTTTCTTTGGAGCACCAGCCCTCTCCTATCTCCTTCCATTTCTCCTGGAATTTCATAACTAAAGGAACCACAAGAATTATAGGATCCAGCCCTCTTCTCCATGATTGTCCTTCATTTGTGTGTTTGAAGACTATACATGACTCACCCCCCACCACCCTGCACCAAGTCTGGGCTTCTTCAACCCAGTGAGCCTGAGGCCCTTGCCTTCCCTTTGTTGTTGCAGTCATGCTTGGAATGTGCTTCAGTTTGCAGAAGGCTTTGTTATCTCCCTAGGTTTATAGGCCTGATTCTTTAGGTCTGCCAGGGAGTTAGAGGGCTGGGCAGTGGGTCCTCCTGTCCAGGGCTGGGCTGTACTTGCTCTCCACTGACACTTGCTTTCCCTAGACCTGTCCCGGAACCGGTTCCCCGAGGTGCCAGAGGCAGCATGCCAGCTGGTGTCCCTGGAGGGCCTGAGCCTCTACCACAATTGCCTGCGATGCCTGAACCCAGCCCTAGGGAATCTCACAGCCCTCACCTACCTCAACCTCAGGTAAGGAACCAGTCCAGGAAGGGTGGGCGTTTATCCTCCCAGTTCCAGGTACCAAGGTGTAATGTCCTGAGTGACCCTCCACAATACCCTGAGTGACCCCTCTGGTGGCCTGAAAGGAGTGCAATTGCTGGACACTGTGCCTGGAAGAGTGAACCTGCTGCCTTTCTCATTCCGCAGTCGAAACCAACTGTCATCGCTGCCCTCCTACATCTGCCAGCTTCCCCTGCGGGTGCTTATTGTCAGCAACAACAAACTGGGAGCCCTGCCCCCTGACATCAGCGCCTTGGGAAGTCTGCGACAACTTGTAAGGATGGGCAGAGGGACTACTGAGTTAGACTCTGGGGACCTTTTGGGAAAAGTTCAAGAAAGGCAGGCTATACCCTAGTGGAAAGGCCAGCACTGAAGGAATTGGCCAGAGACAGGAAGCAGTTTTTGATACTTCTGGACTCAGGCTCTTCCCACTTCTTTCCTGATTTCAGGATGTGAGCAGCAATGAGTTGCAGTCCCTCCCAGCAGAGTTGTGTAGCCTTCTTTCCCTGAGGGATCTCAACGTTCGGAGGAACCAGCTCAGCACCCTGCCTGATGGTAAGGAAGAATTGGAGAGAGTGTATGTGTGTGGGTGAGCATATGTGGAGAAATCTCAGACAAGGAATTGTCACAGAAAAATAATGCCTTTGTTGCCGAAGGTTTTGCAGTGAATACAAAACAAAACCTGTAAATGATTTTATTTGATCCTGCCCCACAGCCCTTGTAGGCTGACAGGCCTGGGTTATTAGCTCTACTTGACAAACGTGGGGAAACATAGAAAGAAAGATAGGAAAACACATCACCCTGAGTCAGATAGTATCCTGTGCTGCCTCCTCCCCAGAGATTTTGAGCCCAAGGGGCTAGTGCTGGCACCCAAGCAACTCCATTTTAACAAGCTAGTTGTCATGCACCCCAACATTTGATAGTTTCTGCTCTAAAGAAGGTACATCTTTTATTTAGCAGGCCTTGTTTTGTGTGTTTCCTATGTTGTAGGTGGAAGCAAAGGTATATATGAGTGATCTCATTTATACCTGGGGCCAACTCTTAAGATTTAATGACTTAATGGAGAGAGACAAACAGAAGGAAGTGCTGGAACACGATACTTTAAGAGCTATAAGTGTAGAGGGGGATGTGGCTGCTTGGAGGAAAACGTTGCCCCAGTGTACACCAATAGCTGGTCTTGGAAGGAGAGTTCGCCATCCTTTTGCACCCCAAGCAGCACAGAACATGAACATGATGAGTAGGAACAGAAGCCTGGGCTAGGGAGGAAGGGCCTGTGTCATATAAACTTTGGTTTTGAAGATGAGAGCATCTTCAAATTAGGTGATTTCTGTTTTCCCTGGGTTTACTGCTACTTCTTGCACTAGCCGCTTTTCCTTCTAAGTCACCAGGGCTACAAATACGGTTTTGATCAGGATGCTCTCTGGGCCAGTAAAGTACTGGGGACATAGGAAGGAAGAATGAATCCTAGCAGTATCTGGAGAGACATTATGAGGAGGCCACACGTGAGCTGAACCTATAAGGGTGTGTTGGACAGAAAAATAGCATTCTACTGACTGAGAAGACAACCTTGTGGAAAGGCCCAGAAGCTGAGGGCTGGAGGATTGTCAGGTGTTATGAGGGTGGACAGTGAGGTGGAAATGTGGCCCTAACATTTTGAACATCTGACTGGGGTTGGTCAGAGGTTGTGGGCCATGGATCATCATGAGTCCAACTGCACCATTTTGAAATGGAGAGAAAGCCACCATTTCCTGTGGCTGGGCACATCAGGTGAACTGTGGCTGAGATGGTAGCTACCTCCTCACCCCTGGGTACCTTTGTGCAGGCACAACCCTCACTCTCAGCAGTCCCCTGATGTAGGTCAGGAAAGGGCTTCGAGCAATGTGGTATGAGTTTTGTTTGTGTTTTGTGATGATCATGTGAGAATGAAGGATGGGTTGTAGTGTGAGTGGGCTTGGTAGAGAAAATGAGAAAACACATGAGTGGGCCTGATGGAGGAGGAGAACCCTGAAGGGGACCTGGGTTTACACTGGAAGAGGAGGAAGGCATTCATTTCTGAGGTGTTCTCCACAGCCCTGGCAGAGGTTGTGGTGGACTCAGGGATGACTGGCTGGCCAGAGCAGGGTAATAAGCTGGAGACCCTTACTTTGGGTATGCTCCTGACTTTCACTCACCCACCCCCAGAGCTGGGGGACCTTCCTCTGGTCCGCCTGGATTTCTCCTGTAATCGTATCTCCCGCATCCCGGTTTCCTTCTGCCGCCTCCGACACCTGCAGGTCATCCTGTTGGACAGCAACCCCCTGCAGAGCCCACCTGCCCAGGTGAGGAATAGACCTGGGCACAGACTGAGATGGGGCAGGAATAAGGTGGGTTATGTGGTTAGCCAAGCAGAATCTGTGGAGCTGCTTTCACCTAACTCTCCTTCTCCCCTCATGTACCACTGCATACCTAGATCTGCCTGAAGGGGAAACTTCACATCTTCAAGTACTTGTCAACAGAGGCTGGGCGGCGCGGGGTGTCTGTACTGGGGGACTTAGCCCCTTCTCGTCCCCCAAGTTTCAGTCCCTGGTGAGTCCTAAGTGGGAAGGAAGGAAGCTCTAATGCTGTTTCCTGACACTACAGACCGGGGTTTCTGTGGGGAGGAGGAAGGGGTTGCTGCCTGATAAGGACTAATCAGTTCTCCCTGACCAATCCCAGCCCAGCAGAAGACTTATTTCCGGGACGTCGGTACGATGGTGGGCTAGACTCTGGTTTCCACAGTGTTGACAGTGGCAGCAAGAGATGGTCTGGAAATGAGGTAAGGGCCTTCTTTCTCAAGGACATTGGGTTTTGTTTTGTTTTGTTTTTTTTTTTTTTTGAGACTAGGTCTCGCTATTTTTGCCAGTGGAACCGCAGGCGCTCGTTGCCCAGGGTACCACGGACTCAAGCAATCCCCAGCCTCA
>PVHY01012025.1:0-45884 GCA_004024945.1 Uropsilus gracilis
CCTAGAAGAAATCATTCTAGCAGAAATGAGCCAGATAGAAAGGGACAGAAACCAAATGTTTTCACTAATATATGGTCAACCAAATGAAACTGCACAAGGGGAGAATGGGGACCAGCTGGAGCAGGTGGGAAGGGGAGGTGGTGGGTGACCCCCAGGGACTGAAATGATGTGAAATATATATAAATAAATAAATTAAATTAAAAAAAAAAACAAAAAACACAAAAAACAAACAAAAAAAAGTAGAATTCATTAGGAAATATAAGGAAAAAAAAAACTGGGTTTGGGACCCCTATGACTGGTTCATGCTTTTGATTGTACCCAAGCAGCACTAATATGAGAGTGGGATATGAATTCACAAAATAATGAATGTATACGTGCCCAGCTCCTCATTAGCACTTCCTTTGAGGAAACTGAGACCTGGGGTATAACTAACCCAAATTCACAGAACATAAAGCTGAAACAATTCAAACTGAATTTGGGTGAACTCTAAAGCCCTCCTATTGAAGAAATGAGAGTTGTATCAAGAGAGATGCAGTGGCAGTCAGCCACTGAATTCTACCTGACTTCCTCTGAGTCTTTGTGCTATGAGCAAGTCTTAGAACTGAAACTTTGGGTTCTTGTCCTTAATGGGATTTTGTCCAACAGACATGCCGAACAAGTGAAGTCTGACTTTGAATACATAACTTTTTGCATTTAAAAATGAAAAGAAAACCCTATGGCAAAACATGATGACAGCAATAGTAAATGTTTTGTGTAATTTGAAGGAAAAAAAGCAAGCTAACATTAAAATTTAAAAGTTAAAAAAATCAGAAGTTTTATAAAATTCTTTCTAAAAGAAACATTACTCTAGAAAGGAGATTAAAGACTTTCTCATCCTTAAAATAAAATCAAGATGCCGTACAGATACTTTAGAAACAAGATTTTATGACAATCGTTAACAAAATTTGAAAAAAGTCCTCTTTGTAGAAACTTAATCCTTTGGATCACTGTGTGACATATACAAAGATAGCTGTGTATGTGTGTGTGTGTTATGCAGTGTTTATTGCCTGACAAAATTCTGGAAACAACATAAATGCCTGTTGATAGAGAATGAATTTACTATATTAGGACACTTAAATACAATGGGATATTTTTGCAGTAGTTAAAACAAAAGAAATAGGTAGGTATTTATGTGCCAGTATTTAAATAACTCTAAAACAAGTACCAATTACTTTTGTCACATAAATAATCACCATCCACCATAAAATAAGGGTTTATTTCCCAAGCATCTGGGGTCAATGGGGCAGGGAGCTAAAGGTTTCTGCTGACTATGGTTGGATCCACTCACATATCTAAGGGTTACAGGTTGGTGGCTGATCCAGGCTGGGCTGCTCTGGAGTGACGGTGACACTCCAGGTCTAACTTGTTGCCTCTCTAGATTGCCACAGGCATTTTCAAGAGAGCACATTCCAACTTAAAACCTCCTGATTGAAATCTGCTTACATACCATTAGACAAAGCATGGGATGAAGCTTAGTCCAATGTCAAGGGAGTCAAGAGAGGAGACAAGTCAACTCCCTTAGCAGAAGAGTACCACAAAGTTAAGGAAGAGTGAGGAATTATGGTATCATTGCAAGCTGCCAGGCTATATAAGTGAGGACTCATATTCTATGACTGATCCCACTAATATCCAGTTATTGATAGATATCCATGTATTGATAGATACATGTTTATTAAATAAGTAGAAACTATATGGAAGGTGGCAAGAAAATCTTAAATAATGGTTATCTCTTGAGAATGTGATTCTGTGAAGGTGGGTAGGATAGATTTTAAATCCATTTCCCAATATTCAGGCCAGGACTGAATGTAATTGCAGGCATTTCACAAAAATTTTAATTAAAGAATTTAAGTACTTATTTTATTGCGTTATCATAGCTTATGAGATTCATAGTGATTTTATATCTCCTCACAGTTGGGGATAATTGAAATCCAGACTTCTTTTGTTAATTCATTCTTCCAAGCTCTGAAAGTCCTCCAGCTCTCACAATAATGGCTTCACCTCCAACTTTGGAGGAGCTAGAGGGACCCCATACTTGTCTTGATCAAATTCCACCAGTACTGGAGAATCTCTCTTGACCTGGAATCAAATACCTAACCCTAATTTATTTTTAGCCAGATTACAGGTCAAAGCTGACCAGATTATATACAAACTTCATAGTTCCCAATGTGATCATCCTTTCTCAGCATCCACACTGGCCTTATATAAAGTTAAAGATGGCTTTTCCCTTCAAGAAGCAAAGGTACTAACCAGACATACATAGTCATGCCATTTGATGCAAATGAGGGGTTTGTTAGTATTCTGTGATTCCTGCATGATTTAATGCCCTGCCGGGGACTCACGTAGTCATTCCAGACACAGGTGTCAGATGCCGAGAAGTTGTATAACTAATGGCTTCCTTCTTTCATTGGATTCTTCTGTGATAAAAATACTAAATCAAGATTTTAAATGTGAAAATCAATTCAAATTTGAAATTTACTCAAGTATGCTGATGAATTATTGAATATTTGGAGGACTGGAAATTGAAAAAAGTCCAATTAAATGAGCAAATAATATTTATGGATTTCCTTTTAGTAGATGAAAACAATTCAAGAAATTATAAGCAACCAAATAGAAGTTTGCTTATTTGTTCATTGAACAAGCATTTAAAAGTCTGTTTTGTTATAGATTATGTTGCAGATTCTGAAATACCACAGTAAAAATGAAAACATGCCTTCAACATGAGCTGTTATTTTCCTAGATAGACAATAAGAAACCAAATAATATGATATCTAAAATAATTGCATAGAATGACACATGCTATGAATAAAATTAGTGAAGGTAATAGGGTGGTAAGTAAGGGTTGCTGGTGGAACTCTGATCTGAGCTGATGGGAGTAGGCCTCTCTCAGGAGACCACTTTTGCTCCAGAAAGTAGCAGCCATGTGAAGATTTGGGGAAAGCACACAGTTGATGCAAAGGCACCAGGACTAGAGAATTTGGGGAGTTAATAAGGCCCAAAACTGGTGAATGATGAGTTGGTAGTATGAGACGATCAGAGAGACAGGTGACCTGGAATATGTGAAATTCAGGAGACCCTTAGTTGATTTTGTCATTGAAAGGGTTTTAGCCCATAATAACTACTCCCCAGTCACCCTAGCATCTTTTTATTAGTGATAATGTACCTGGAAAGCAACTTGAAACAAAATGAAATAAAAGCAGATATCTAGTGTGTGGATATGTATATGTATAAACAAAATATATAGTCATATAATAGTATATATAATGCATAGTATAGTATATATAGTATATAATAGATATATAATATATAATATAGTATAGTATATATAGGATATAATATATAATATGTAGTATATAATAGGTATAATATATAGTGTATATATATACTGAAAATATCTCTGATACTCCTTTTTAATAACTTTATTATCAAAGGACATGGTTTTTAAAATTAATAGCAGAAGTATTCAGAACTAGCTATGTACCAGGTAATACACTAAATTGTTTACATTCTAATTTCAAAATTCTATGTCAAAAATACTTTGTATTGTATTATTTATCTTTACTGATGGAGGATGCAACAGAGACTCAGAGGCAGAGTAGTTCACCAAAAGTCACACTGCTCCAATTGCCTGGTGGTTATTCAGGTTTATTCTCTAAATCCAGATCCCTCATCCTTTATCACACTGGTATTAATTCAACTGAAAAGTTCCTGTCCTGGTATCAAAGCAAATCAATGCTCAATCATACTTTTTAGCCCAGGTAGGTAGACACAATGATGATCATTTAAGGAGAGCTGGTTTTTCACTGTACTGTGCTGTGCTCTTCACCGCCACCATTGTAGCTGGACTGCATAGGCATGGAGGTGAGAAATAAAGAACTGCCCTCGAAGTCATGACCCACACAAGCGTTTTGGGCACTTGGGGTGGACCCAACAGTCTCAGATACCTGTTAATGTGGAAATACCAATATTTTCCATAGAATTAAACAAAACTGAGTCTCAAGACTTGAAGCTCAAAATGTCCAGGGCATAATGCAGAATTATTTGAGCTGATTTATGTGTTTAACCTTTTGATTTGCATTCAGTGTATGGAAAGATGCCAGATGTGTTGCTTTGACATGCATTTAAAATTTTAATATTGATAATGTAAAAGATGGCTCAGGAAGGTGTTGCCCCTCTCACCAATCTGCTGAGAATGACAGTAGGGTTAGGATTTTAAGCTTGGTGAGGCTGGGATGGGTCCAGCTCAGCACCCTCACAGGGACTCATTTGCCCTGAGGACGGGAAGGGGATATCACTTTCATGACCTGGCAAAAGATTGTTTATATAACCCCCCTTTCAAAGTGATATTTTCCATAAATGCATTTAGATATGCTCAAGAATTGAGGTCAGAGAATATGTCCTATCCTCTGCTACACTGTCAGCTGCTGGTAGGCTTCCTGCAACACTGAATGGGTTTTCAAGAAATATCTGCTGGACGAATGTAGGGGTCTTCAGTTTGCAGACACCATGATTGGCTTTGTGATGGATTATAAGAATATTCAAATAGAAGAGTTGTAAAATTTCCTTTTCAGTTCATAATCAGTTCCCATACAAGTATCAATTACCCGGAAGGAATTTGCATAACTAACTCTGGAGAAATAAGCAGTTCATTTTCTCTGCCCTCCAGTCCCCCATCATGCCTCTACCCCTTATTGCCTCTGCTCTTGCTCTGATATCCCTGTCTTGCCTGGAATCAGGTGGCACATCGGTGCTACAGACATGCCTGTCCTGTTTGGCAGAACTCCTGCCAGTGGGACTAGATGCCTGGGGCCAGTGTGGTCTGCAGGTCTGTCTTTCATCATGGAGATGATGAAAGTTCTTGCCAAGTTCTTGCCTCTGTGAAATTTCCGAATTCAACTTTGCTCCACACAGCGCCTCCAAGCACCATTTTGGACCCATACAATTGATTGGTTCCTTTCCAACCAAGAAAACAGATTTTCTTCAAATGCACTGGAGGACTGCTAACATCTTGGCTAGATATTAAATGGTTTCCCTGCAGGTGTTTGTAGTACACCATCTAAGCATGTACTCTCAATGACAGTCACACATTGGAGTTAGAATTCTTGTGATGTATTATGTCAAGATGTGGTTTGGGAAGTTGTTTAATAAGCTAAACTCATTTGCCTGGGACAATCCTTTTGCAGACCCAATAAAAAGGGAGTTCCCCTTTTATTTTTTAAAAGTCTCTGTTTGATTGATAACACTTAGTTAGTTAGTTGTGGTCTGATTTCTTGGGATATAGAAACGAGGTGATAGTGGTTATAAACAGAAAATCTGGACTTACCATTTACAATAGAGTGATATTTAGAGAAGTTATTTGACCTTTCTCTACTTCAGTTCCTCAGCCCTAAACCAGGGATTCAATAGTAATGATGTTGTTCCCTCTGAAGTTTAAACTCAATATATGCAAAACAGCACAACCAGGTATACAACAAATATCTGATATATGACCTTAATAGTAATAGTTGTATTAAGAGATAAGTAATCTCATTTCTTAACTCCATTTTGTGAGTTGCTTTCATTTCAACTCTAGATTTTTCTCTATGACTACACTACATTTTCCCTGTAATAAAATGTCTCAGTCTTGGTCTTCATGCCTCATGAAAGGTGTTCAGTTCAAGAACTTGAGATTAACAAAATAACTTTGGATCTGATGAATCCAGATCTTAATTCTACTTGTTATTACAAGAGAGTGCTTTTTGGTGCGAGATCTGTGGTCCTTGCCAAGACAGGAGGGTTCAGATCATGGCCAGAAAACTGGTTCAAAACATGCAGGTGTTTCATTTTACTATTATGCATAAATGACCTGGGACTTCATAGACTTCATCTTAATAAAAGTGTCTCTTCTTAGCAGTTCTTAAAGCTATTATTTACTTTGTTTTGGGTTATTTAACTAATCCTTCAATGCATATTGTGTACTAAGTAATACTTTGCCATCCAGAAGAAGTTGTCACTAGCCCAGAGTCAGAGCTAATGGAGGATGGAAAGAGTAGGAGTTTCAGAGTCTGCTGAAATCTGAGGTTAAGATATGTGTACTATACTCATATGTCTCAAATACAGGACCCCAAGTAAAAAGGAGATTAAACATGCAGCAAAAGTGTGATATTGTGATGATTTATGATAACAAAAACAGATGTCATCTTTATCCTAGTTCCTGGCATAGGAATTCTAACACTCTTGGAATTTCCTACTTGATAAAAAGTGGTGGGAACAACTTTTCTATATTTGGTACTTTGCTCATTAAATAACTTCAGAACGGTGAAAGGAGTGCCTAACACAGTGAGAATGGCTTACCAGGGGAATCAACCCTCATATCAGAAGGTTGGAATATTCAGTCCCTATTCCAGATCTCTAGAAAAGAGTGAAGACCTGGGAGTTAAATTATTTGGGAATGGCCAGTGATTTGGTCAATCATGTCTATATAATGAAGCCTGTATACATATCCCTTGGCAAGGTCACACTGAATAGGAGAAACTTGAACAATTCTTTGATCACCACATATATTTGGAGAGAATATTCCAGGAGAATAGTCTGCAGGCTGGAGTGTGTCTGGTATGTTTGAACCAAAGCAACAAAGCTGGAGAGGAGTCTGAGCGGGGTCACCAGTAAGATGAAGCCAGAGCCAAAACAGGTGCTTTGAGTGGTTCTGTAGCCCAAGCATATTGTTCACACTTGTCTGAATAATCTCTGCATATTGAAGTTCTGGGTAGTAAACATCATGGGACATTTCCAACTGGGTATCTTAAAGTATGAAAGTTTAACATGAACAAAAACTCAACATATTTCCCTTTGACCTTGCCCTGTCTCCAGGTGTCTCCATGCCTGCTGACAACACATTCACCCAACAGCCAAGTCAGAAACCTGTGAGTTACCTTTGAGTTTAGGTTCCTCACTTCAAATTCAGTCAATTATTAAGTACTGACTATCCTACCTAGAAACACTTCCCAAATCCACTCACTTCTTTGCATATCTACTACTAAGCCAGGGTCACCATCAGAATCCACCAGGATCACAGTAGCTGTCTCCTGATTGTTCTTCCCGTGTACAGTTTGGCGTTCAAATTATGATTCCTTTCCTACTTACCTTTTCAAAGTTACTTTTTAAAAAAGAATCAGTCAGACATTTCATTTTTCAATTCAAGCTCCTCTATGACTCATGACCCCCTGGGACTGTAATCATGGCTCTTGAAACCCTCGCTGAC
The DNA here is from genome assembly GCA_004024945.1 of Uropsilus gracilis. Taxonomy (NCBI): domain Eukaryota; kingdom Metazoa; phylum Chordata; class Mammalia; order Eulipotyphla; family Talpidae; genus Uropsilus; species Uropsilus gracilis. The sequence continues at coordinate 7,277 of PVHY01012025.1, forward strand.
TTGTAAAGGTGGACCATGTTGAGAAGAGTTCCAGCAAACTGTCTTAAATTTCAGTCATGTTTGCTTTCTCTTTTGGAAAGGAAGCTAGGACACTGAGCTGACTGTAGTGCCACTCATCCTACTTTGTGGAGCGTTCAAATGCCTTTTGCTATGACCTAAAATCATTGCAACTCCTAAGAATTGGCTGAGATGGTGTGTTCCAGATCTGAGGTGCTTCTAAAGGTTTGAGAGAATTCAAAATAAAAATTTCAATATATACAAAAGAAAAAAGAAAAAGAGAGAAAAACAAAAGATCTTTGGAGACAACTCTCTTTTCCTCAAGAGAAGTAAAAGTCAAAATCCCTGGCCAGGTTACAAACCTTACATTTTACCCTTCATCAGAAATACAGGAGGCATCTGAAAACACAAAGTGTAGCCTAGAGGGATCTGACATCTGGCTGCCAATACATCACCTTGTTTTGGGGCTGTATATAAGTCATGCCAAACACTCAGACTCAGTTTCTCCATCTTTAGAATGCAGAATTTGGTTTTAGCAGCTCTTAAGGCCAGCACAGTTATTCTGGAAATCCATGATTCTCGGATCAATAGAAAAAGAAAGACAAAAGGAAAAGAAAGGACAGTTTCCTTTGTTCTCCCATCGATGGAGTAGAGTAATGAATAATATTTACTATGTGTTCATTAGTTCAGCTGTCTATGAGCAAGGTCAGGAGTCAGAACTTTGACCTAAGAGCTAAACAGATACACAAGTGCTGCAGAAACACCTCTCACACAGACATGCATTGCACGACTTAATTGCTTTCAGGCAAACACCCCACCGAGCATAGATGGCTAGAGGTTTTCCTCAGAGAATGTATCATATTTTTAAACTCTAAATGTCTTCAGTATTATATATTAAAGCCCTATAATAAAAGAAAAAGAGGCCCCAAACTGCCACCTTGAAATCTAACATTTGGATGAAATAATTTTAATTCATGAATTCATCAGGATTGCTATCAAAGTGATTGAAAGCAGCAAAAAAATTCTAAGAGAACTGGACCTTTAACAATTGGCTTTTTGTTGGCAGAGGAAACATGTCCACTGTAATGGGACAATTTAAATGCATAACTGTTAAAACAAACTCTTTAAACTATTCCCCACATGTCCCAACATTCATCATGTTGACTAGCAAGACATCAATTTTTCATAAAATACTGTATAACTGGAAAGGAGACATTTAAAGGAGAGGAAAAAAATTGAATTCGCTGTTTCAGCTCAGGCTCTGATGATTTCGGCATTTTATAAGGTGATTAACTGATTGCACAAAGGGAAGAAACAAGTGGTACTTCACAGAGCTCCTCAGATTGAGTTCTTTCATTTTATTTTCCTTCCTACAGTACCCTGAACTGCCCCCTCCCTGGGGTATTGCATAGCAAGAAGAACAAGTTGGCTGTATGACAAAGTCTATACTATTGTGCCCTCACTTTTACCTTAACAGACACCAGTGTTGGCAGTGTGCACATGACAGAATGAGTTAGAACAGGACACAGTTCTATTTTGATGAAAATTAATACATATGCTACATTTTACCTTAGTAAAGGGAAAACTGGTCAAGGTTGACAAACTTTAAATAATCTTTTAAGGGTCAATCCAAACACCTTAATTATTAGGGGAACTATCTTTAAAACAAACAATAACATTAAAAAAAAAAAAAAACAACCAACTTTGCTCCAATGTATTTCTCTCTCTCTCTTTTTTTTGTCCCCACCTCCTTTAGCATAAATTTTATGTGCAGTTTGTGTTGAAGGATATAATGATACAGAACCTCATGTTCTGGGGTTTATCCTGTTTTTGCATACAAAAGACAAGCCTTGTCACTATTGCAGCACAGGGCTGAACAATATCACCAAATAAAATCCTATTTTTGTCCAGGGTGTAGTAAAATTTATTTTCACGTTGAATTAGAACAGATGGCTAAAGTCAGAGCAAAGACCATGCAATAAAAAACTTCTTGTCTCATAAAAAGCAACTACTTTAATATTATGCTGACACATAATTTTCAAAAGTTACAATCCTGATTCTCCTGCAAATATAAAATGACCACAAGTCAAAGATTATTTTCAACTCATAATTTAAAGGAATCAGTAACATGTTAAGACTAATTCCAAGGAGAGCTTAAAGAACAAACAACATAGATAAATAGGATTGTCTCCTATCTATGCAATCAGGCATGGTGAAATGAATGTGCGAATAGATGAAAAACTGGCTAATATTTTATAAGGTGATTAGATATGACATTTGAAGTTATCTTTTTTATAGGGTGGAAATAAATTGTATTTCTCTGGCACATAATTCATTTGCATTCTTATGGACAAGAATAATTTTTCCTAATATTCATTTTCTTCAAGCTAACTTCTACTTTTGTTATAAAATAACTTAATCAATAAAAAATATGAAGGTTCACCTTCCTTATGGATAAGATAATACTTGGTGAGAACATTTGGTGAGATAATATCCACTGAAGGAACACCTAGTAATCTCTTTTGCCCATTTCCAATTTTTGAACAATTTTTTCAAACATTTTAAGGTAATACTCATCACTTTTGCCTGCCTCACCCTTTGTCAGAGTAACACCAAGTAACATTTGCACTGATCCAACACTTTCCCCATAGAAATAATACATTGCTGATTATCTTAATGCAGATATTTTTTAACATATCTGTTCCTGATTTTACAGGAGGGTTTTCTGTAAGTGGAAGTACTAGGTCAAAATTGTGATGAGTTTTTCTAAGCTCAAGAAAAACAAGAACATCCACTATCATCTCCATTATTCAACATAGCATTGGAAGTATGAGGTAGATTAATAAGGCAAAAAAAAAAAAGAAATGAAAGTGTTCCAACTTGGAAAAGAAGTCAAAGTATCATTATTTTCAGATGATATGCGAGTATAATCCTAAAGATTGTACTAAAAAAACTATTAGAAACACTAAGATATTAAAGTGGCAGGTTACAAAATCAATTCACAAGAAAGTGTTATATTTCTCTATGCAAAATAATGAATTAGAAGAAAACAATTCCACTTACAATTTTATCAAAAGGAATTCAGTACCTAGGAAAAAGCATAACAAAGGAGGTGAAGGTACAATGAAAGTTACGAGAAGCTGTAAACACACACCCCCCACACACACACACACAAAGAAATGGAAAGATATTCTGTGCTCATGGATCAAAAGACTTAATTTTGTTGATGAACTGTTTTACCTGAAGCAATATACAGACTCAGTGCAATCCCTATCAAACTACCAATGGCATTTTAAAGGAAGTAGTACATACAATATTGAAACTTGTATGAGACTTTAAAAGATTCCAAATAGACAAAGCAATTTTGAAAAAAGAAAAAGAAAAATGGAAGTGTCATGTTTCTTAACTTCAGTCTATGATATAAATTGACAGTTATTAAATGATATAGCACTGGAACAAATACAAACCAATTTATTTCTGAGAGCCCAGAAATAAATTCACACATATATGGGTAGTTAATGTATGACAAAGAAGTCAAGAGCATACAATGGAGAAGAAATTTCTTCAACAAATACTGTTCAGAAAACTGAACAGTCAAATGAAAAGAATGAAATTAGATCCATATAGAAAAATTCCAAATGTATTATAGAGCTGGATTTAAGAACAGATTCCATAAAATTCATGGAAGAAAAGAAGGTGATAGACTCCATGACACCAGTTTTAGTGGCATCTTTGCAGGAAAGACTCCCATAGTAAGAAAAGCACTAAATAAATAAATAAACAAACAAACAAACAAATAAATAAATGGGACTACATTAAGTTTCTACACAGTGACCTAAACTACCATCAAAGCAAAAAGACATCTCACTGAATGGGAAAAGATATTTATACATGGACACCAAACAAAAGGTTAACATACAAGTTATATTAAGTATTCTACAACTCAGCATAAAAAACACAAAAACACAGCAACAGAGAACCTAGTCAAAGAATGAACTGAAGATATGAATAGTTACTTCTCCAAAGAAGATATACAGAAAGCCAACGGGCAGATGAATAAATCACCCTAGTTTCTTGTTATCAAGGAAATGCAAGTCAAAACTATAATGAATAATGACCTCATCCCATGAGAATGGTCTATGCTAGAAAGACTAGAAACAATAAATGTTGGCAAAGATGTGGCAAGAGGGGCCCATGTACATAGTTGGTGGTAATGTAAATTGATAATAACCTCTATGGAAACCAACCAGGCATGGTGGCTCGTGCTTGTAAGCTTCAGCCTATGAAGTGGCCGGGGCTAGGGATCGCGGTTCGAGTCCCGCCTGGGGCCTGTAGCGAGACCTAGTTCCAAAAAAATAGCTGGGCGTGGTGGCGCGCACCTGTCATCCCAGCTACCTGGGAAGCTGAGGCTGGGGATTGCTTGAGTCTGTGGTACCCTGGGCAACGAGAGCCTGCGATTCCACAGGCAAAAATAGCGAGACCTAGTCTCAAACAAACAAACAAACAAACAAACTGGTTTCTATGGAAACCAGTATAGAGACACCACAAAAATAAAATTATAAATACTATATGATGTATCAATTCCACTTTTAAATATCTATCTGAAGACTACAAAAACAGTAATTTGAAAATATATGGACCTTTATGTTCACTGACACACTGTTTTATAATATTCAAGATGGAGAAAGATCCAGTGCTTATCACTGAATTACTGTATAAAGAACAACTACTCAGCTACAAAAGATGTTGAAATCTTGCCATTTCAACAGAGTGAATGGGGCTTGAGGGGGTGATGTTAAATGAAATAAATCAGAGGGAGAAAGACAAATATCAGATGATTTAACTGATGTGGACTATAAATAAATATACAAAAGAACAGACAAAGTAAACCCTAAAAAATATGACTGTTGAACTGAGACTGCCAGGTCTGGAGGGAGAATGGGAAACAAAGGGGAAGGGTCTATATATTCTAAGGTAGAAAGTTGTGGGTATGTTGGTTGTGGGTAACATACATCAGAAGAATTGTGAACCAATTCTCCCAAATTATACACTTTGCTAGAAACTAATATCACCTAAGTTAAAGAGAAAAAATATGTATGATCATTGTAAAGAGAAACATTCGAAATTTTTTTTCCAGTTTGACAGATGGAAATTAAGATGTCCTTTCATAATAACTGGAGATGTTGGGGGAAATATAGCACAGAATTGTAAGGATTAATACATAAGCATTTAATATAGTCCCTGTAAGCAAAATATTCAACATACACAGACTAATAGCTTATCTGTGCCTCACCAATATAAAATGACTTTTATTACTAGTTTATTTTAATGGGAATCTACCTTTGAAGTCTTTATTCTGTATCGTTTATTATTATTTTTGAAACTATGCAGCATTATTTTAATCATTGCCGCTTTGTGGGAGTTTTGATATTTTGAAAGTGAAGTCCCCTTGGTAACCTTTTTCACATGTTCCTTAGCTCTGCCTTCATGTTTATTTTTCCCAGTGAATTTTAAAATCACCTTTTCCAGTTCCCCAAATGGCCTCTAGGACTTGTGAGTGGGTTGATATTGAATATACAAGTATACTTAGGGGACACTGAGAATGCTAATTATCAAGTCCAAAAACTCAACCTCCATTTCTTTTGTCTAGGTATTACTTTACGTCTTTCAGTAAAAGCATTCTAGCCCCATCATTCAAGTTTCTTAAGTTTGTTCCTTGGCATTTTCAGTTTTTGACTTAAAAGGACTAAAATCTTTACCCCCAGGTTTTCTAATGGATAATGCTGGTATATAGCAAAGCAATTGATTTTGTAAATGTTTACTTTGATTGGTTTTCTAATTCTATGAGTTTTTTAGGTGATTCTCACAACTATTTGTACTGCTTAAAAATAATTATAGTTTGGTCTTGTTCTTTGCAAAATCTATATCCTTATCGTTGGTTTTCTTATTCTACAGGCAAAACATCACTGGATAATGAAGCTAATTTTAAGCATTCTTAAGTTCTTGACTTCAGTGTTAATGGGAATGATTCTAACGTTTTTACATTAGCTCAATTATTTCTAATACACTCGTAAGAGTTCTTTCTCAGGAATGGATGTATTAGTAGGGAAATGGCAACTATTGAGATAGTTGACATTCCTGTCCACTCTTTTTGTACCTTTGGCTATGCCCTAGTTATTATTTAGAGTAAGCACCACTTACTCTAATGATGGTGTACGCAGGCATCTGCAGACTATAGCTCAGCCTGTGAGCTAATTCCTGCTCACCATTGTTTTGTAAATAGTTTTATGAGAACATATCCTTTTTATCTACATGTTGCATTTGACTGTTTCACACAATAACAGCAGTTACAATCAAGAAAGCTATGGGTAAAGTCTAAAAGATGATAGAAGACATCAGTCTGGGCCTAAAATAATCAGTATTAAAATGGGGCAACATTTATGTCATACATAAGCATAATATGAGCAAGAAATAACTTTATATTATATTATAACTATTGAAAATTTGAGCTAATTGATCACTGTAACATAAAGCAGTATATCCTAGTTGATACCTAGCTACTGTGCTAAACTGTTTGAAAACTGTTTTTAAAATGTTCACATATCTATCAGTATTATTTGTAAGTAGGTAGAGTATAAATAATATGGTTACATATTTCTGAATATTGAGTCAAGTCTAGTTTCCATCACCAAACAATTAACCCTTTTCACGTGTTTTACCTACCCCACCCCACTTTTCCTATTCGCCACCATCCTGTTGTCAGAATCCAAAGGGTTAGCTTTGTTTGCTTTTGTCTTTTATAAATAGTTAGCTACACATTTATGATCCTATTATTACGTTTTTTAATTGATAACCTAGTATAGATCTGTGATCAATTTTTTCATTGCTTTCTCTTTACCTCCTATGTAAGGGCCTATGCCTGTTTCTTTGTTAAGATGTACTTATATACTGATATAAGTACAGGATAAGTACATTGTATTTCATGCTACTATTGCTTTGAAGTCCAGGCAGGGAGTGCTAGAACTGGGAGAAACAACTAACTAACAAAAGAACTGGGAACAAACATAAAAGTCACTGTATCATTTCATTTTCACATAGCTAGACATCCTCTTGGTGCAGCATCAGTTAAGCCCTCTGTATTTTCAAAGCATCCAAGGACTATTACATCCCTTGAAGGGTCAAATCAGCTGTGATTCTAGTATCACTTTCGCCTACCTTTCTCTAGTGTGAAACTGTTCACTTACATAAATATATATTATGCTTGCAAAATATGTGTCAAGAGTTGAGACATGAAATAGGGCCATTATTTGTTTCTACTTATGCTGGAATTCTAGCTTTATTTATGCAACACTGCAAACACTTACTGAACACTGGCCATGAACATTTCTCTAGATCTTTGAGATGGGTCAATAGATGAAAAAGGTCATTGGTCTCACATGATCTGCATCCTTGACATAGCAGGCAAAGTCAGACACTGGCACAGTAAGTAAGGTGATCAGCACTGTGTAAAGAGAAGTGATAGAAGAGGATTAAGGGGGCAGGTTGCAGCATTAAATAAGATGGAAAGTTAGTCTTACTGAGCATGAAAAAAGGGAATGATCACCCTTTCTTGGTACTTGGGGGAAAATCTTCCAGGCAATGCAAAGGCAGAATAGAGGTGCAGTGGGCCTAGGTGACAGCAGGGGGTTTGGGGACTGCATGGGAGTCAGTACATAATAGGCAAAGAGGCCAGAGAGGCAATGAGAGAGGAAGACCCCATAGAACATGTGGAGTTTTATGCTGTGAGAGACAATAGAGGATGCTATGAGCCATTTGCTGAGATTTTAATGAATCATTCTGGCCATCACCTTGAAAACAGGCCATTAGGATATGGATGAAGGGGACAAATGAAGAGATTATTACAGAAATTCAGGAAAGAAATGAAGGTGATTCAGACATGGGCATGACTGCAGAGTTGGTAAGAAGCATTCTTGATCTCTCTTTAAGACGAGCTTCAGGGTTTCTGAATGAGTTAGGTACAGGATATACAACAAAAGAAGGGAAGGGATTTTTGTTCTAAAAACATGGTAACATAGTTAAAAAAAATCAGGATGAGAGCAAGCTCAGAGTAAAGGAGATTCAAATCTGATTTTTTAAAAGACTTTACCTGCACCGAGAAGTTGGTTTTGTGAAACTCAAGCCCATGACATCTGTGTTAGTGACAGACAGGAAGCAGGGCACTTAAGCTCAAAGGTCATCTGTCACAATGCAGAAGCTACTCTGTCCTCCTTGTGCTGGCTGAGTTTCTTCAGTTTGTATTTTATTAATCCCTGCCTGTGTAACTGTGGAAATAAACTGCCATAAATGATCCACCTCGAGCAAGGGCTCTCATAAATAACCCATAGTAAATTAAGCATCTCCTTGTAAACGCAGTTCATGAGGGAGTTAAAATTTGCCCACATGAAAGTAACACTTATTTGGCACATTTACAGCATTAACGGAGACTAAAGTACAAGCACTCTAAGTTCCTCTGTGAACTGTTGCAGGTGGCATTATTCCATACACAATACAGTTCTTTGTAGATTATGGTCAACCATCCAAGAGAGAAATACAGGAGGGGATGATGAAGCTCCTTGGGTTTTGGAATGAGAACAGACAGTATCTGAATCCTGACTTTAATCATTACTGGCTCTGTGGTACTGAAAATACCACCAAACTTCTCTAAGTTCTAGTTTCCTCATCTATAACCTTGGAAAAATTTCCTCCTTGCCTGGACGTTGTGAGCATTTAAAATAATGTATGAGTTTGACTTGTGTCTGGGAGAGGCCACGAGAAAGTCAGGCCTGAGAAGAAAGTGAACTTTGCTGGTTCCAGTACTATAGAACTTCTTTCTACTACCTGGGGGAGGACAAGGAGAAGACAGTATGGAAGAGTTGGAGCATGCCAAAGGAGCACACCAAAGGAAGATATCTTCCAGCATGTGAAGATTGACTGGACGTTCATGAGATGATCAGGACTACAGACTGAGGGTTTTTGGAAAATCTGGGGAAAAGACTTTGGACAATGTTGAGAAAGGTTTCGGACAATGTTGAAGTAATCAGAGTTTTACTTACATGTTTCTTTTTGTAATAATTAGGAAATCATTTTGTTAGAAATAAATTAGTATGCACTTTAAAAAAATAAAATACTGTATATAAAATTTGCATTTTGGCAGGCACTAAGCAAATAAAGATATGACTATTATACATGCTTAAAGCTGTTATATATTAATATTAGTGCTAATATATTAATAATTTCCTAATGCTAATATAATAGTGATGCTTTAAAAATAACATCTGAGGCAGATTCAAAACAGAATTAATCATATATATTTCACTGGAAGAAATAACACTCTCTCTGATCATGTGGTATCTAGGGTATGGGTGGCCAAACTACTGCTAGTTGCTTGGATGAAAAGGAGGAATGCACATTCCTAATGTGTCAACCTTACACATATCAACAACTGTACTAAACAAATAGGTTTCCCGATGTGATGGAGCAACTAAATGAGAAAGCAGCTGAAAGAGAAAAAATGTATCAATCAAGACCACAGCCAAGGCCATTGTGCCATCAGCCAACCTCTAGATTCAAGACTACCTGTCTCTAGCTACCTATGAGACAAAGTTAAAAACAGTATTTGCAATAAAGGAACTGGTATTTTCAGGAGCCACTAATACTCAAGGAAATTCAACTCAGCATTTCAACTTGGATATGCCTGGCTTAAATTTTCCCCTTTCTCTAAATACCTTTTCTAGCACTGATTGGTTAGATTGAGATTCAAATTCAAATGACAAGGTCCATTCACATTTTTGGCATCAAAGGGGGGAGGCTTCTGAAAGTAGAATTTCATTTGTGATTCCCTGCTGGAAACAAAAAGATGATATTTGGGGACATCAAATGGGTCTCAGCATTCATGATTTTTAGGCAGTTCTTTTGCAAGAAACAAGGAAACAGTTAAGCACTCAGCACAGGTTGCACAAAATGAGCAAGTAGGGAGAGCTGAGACCTTTGGACTGCACATGATACTGTCAGAGACATTACCTTTTTGTTTCTGGGAAAGGAAGAGGCCAAGACTCCCATTTTACAGATGAGGAATCTAAGGTTGGCAGAAATTAGGTGATATGCTTGAGTACATATCTGGTATGTGAGACAGCTAGATAAGAACACAGAACTTTCCAGGCTCCTTGAGATTCTTTTCTCACATTTCCTTTCTTTTTCTATTCTGTCTTTTCCCCAGGAGAACAGGAGCTTTTGGGGGTTCACTATTTGGGCTCACAACAATGGATATATTGACAATGCAGGTGCCACATAACCCCAAGGAAAGCATTGAGGACAAAGTTTATGGAAAATTTCCACACAGACAGTGGGTGGTATGGACTAGTAGAGGACTATCACTATACTATTTCAAAGCTTACTTGAATCTTCCAAATCATATGAAAGCCCTAAATATCCATTGGGGAATTAAAACTAGTTATTTTCAGTAATTACAAATTATATCACTCTATTTTATGCATGGATAGTTAAAAAGCCACCGCAGGCCATAAAACCATTGGCTAATGAAAAAAACATCTTAAGGTTTTGATTTATTGTCCCTACTATCAGGGACAACGCAGCCACCATTACAAATGTGTAAACAACCTCAATGAAGGCTTAATGTGCTTTTATCAGAAGTTTCCATTGTCTGCTACCCATGAGATGAAGCTTTGTGCTCCTGAGCTTTGTGTAATTAAAATCCTTTCACTCAAAAGAGAAACAGAGACAGTTATCAACTAATTTATGAAAGAAACAGGAAGAATCTTATATTCTACCAAGAGCAGCAGCAGGAATTTTGATTTAGGTGTGGACATTATTATTTGCACTGAGCCTTTACAGCAGAGTTCTCCCATACAAAGCCCTCACCAGAGGTGGTGTCGAGGTGGTGATGACATGACAGTGAGCAGATTTAGCTCCCAGACTGCCTTTGTGACTATCATCCTGCCTGGGTACAAGGACCCCTGAGAGCAAAGAACTTCTGAAAGCAGACACCCCTGAAAGCAGAGACAAGCCTCTTGGCCTGACACAGGTGGAGGAAACACACAGCAGAAAGAAGCAAATGCACTCTCTCTCTCTTCAGGAACCCAAGAGTTTGTGGGATGGGTAAGAGACCAGGGATATGATGTTACATTTCCCAAATAACACCAAAAGCATCTCCCCCACCCTGGAATCAATGAACTGTTTGATACTAGACCTCTGGGAAAGATTTCCAGGAATGAAACATCACTAGTCCAGAAAGAATTCTTCCTTCTGCCCAGATACTTCAACTTGCCATATTTTGTTGAATCCCACTTCTTCAGAGTACATGGCAGAGGACATACAAATGCTGAGATTCATCTGACATAGTTCTGGGCTACTCCCTCACCACCACAAGGTAGGAGGCTCCCTCACCACCACAAGCTAGGAGGTAAGAATACAGATGAGCAGGGTCATGGAAGACATTTTTTCAGCTTCAACTTAAGAAACTTCTTTTTCCTTTGAAAGGTTTTCATTGTGAGGAATGGATTCTACTTTTCTAAGGAAGAATGGCACAGGGACTGCCTTCCTTCCTAAACTTGTCATCATTCTTAAAACCCACATCTGCGCTGGCATACTACACCCTACTTCAGGCTACAGAGTCTGCAGCCAGTCACCAGAGGAAGCGCCAAGGGGAAGAAGCAGAAGTTGCACTTCCAGCATCTGTGCCTTCCACTGAACATGGGTCAATAGCCCTTCCTTTGGTTTATACATTCTACAGTCACATTAGGGCACAGACTTGTTAGTAATACACATTTTACATATATTAAGTTGGCATTATGTAGTTCCTGATGAAAAAATAAAGTCTCTCCAAATACCATAACTCATTTTCCCTAAGACAAATGTTCTTTACTTCCTTCAAAATCAATCATCTCTCCATTTCTCAGCATCTCAGATGACTTCCCCCAACTAGATGACCTGACTGTTTGCCTGGGCAAAGTCATAGATTTCCGCTTGCCTTCTCTTCCTGTTTAACTTTGTTGCTTCTGAGTTTCTAGGACACAGGTTATGTTTGCAGGTGCCAACACATCCTGTGCAAAAGAAGAAGGTATGTAGCCCTGTCCTTGCCTGAGGTACAGTGTGAAGCCAGGCTGTGACCATGACTGAAGCTCTTGGAAGGAATCCCCTAGCATTGCTGTCTCTGGTGAATGAGGACCAGGGCCGACCACAGGATTCTTCAGTTACAGAGTAAAATTGTCCAGCCATTCTTAACTGGAAGCCAGCAAGTTTGCATGGATGTCTAAGAAATGGACTACTTGTGTCAGTGGGAGAGCCTGGTTTTCAGAACCATTTGTCCATTTCCCACAACCCAGCTGAACAGTGCATTTACTTCCAACCCCTACTCATCAAGACTACTGCATGGTTCAAAAGAATTAAGGAATTGAAAGAGAAGAAAGTGAAAATTGAAGAGTTTGGTTCTCACTTGAAGATCAGCTTTGGTATGATAAGAGAGTACTTAGCCTGGGAAGAAAAGTCCAAGCTCGTACAATTAATCAGACACAACATCTATCTAACAACTGCAATGATGGGGGTCAAAAATACCATGTTGGCAAAGGAAGCCTTGTGCTTTTCTGACTTCTTAAACTGTGTCCTGTTTTTTGTGAACTTTTCCAGGGTGGTGCTTCAAATTGGAGCTATGGACATAGAGTCAATTGTGCAGACATGTGAACCAGGGTGCACTGACCCAGCAGGGGAGTCAGAACCAGCAATCATGACAAGATCACTTAGAAATGCTGGCATGGATAGGAACACACATGGGGTTGCTGCAGGAGTGTCCAGTTGAGGATATGAATCATGGTTCTTGGGTATGATGAAGAGACTTGAAGGAGCCTGTTCAGGTGATGTTGAGTTCAAACTAAACTTCAAAGATGTTTTTAAAGAACCCAGTTATCAGACCTGGGGTCCAAGCTCAGAATAGAAAAGAAGTCATTCCTATAAACTAAGTTAGGGGTACTTTCAATTGTTCCTTACTCAGGAATCAATTGATTTCAGGATGACTTATAAAGCTGAAGCTTTGTTTGGGAGTTAGATGACCACAGCCGTTGAGAGACGCCAACTCCAAGTAAGAGCCAACCAATGGTTATGCCAAGATGGATGGCTGCCAGTGCAGGACTGGTCCAGAAACCATTGTCTTTACAAGTCCTTGATGTTGTGGTCTTTTGTCTCTTTCTCATAAAGGCTACATAAAGCATCTAAATCTGCTGTTTTCTAGATAGTATAATAGGGCTTGCTTTTTGCATAAAGTGAATTACAACTAAACAAAGTAGCCTTTGTCTAAGTGATTTTTGCATCCTCCCAAAAGCCATAATCTCTGTTATCTAACAGAATCTCTTGGTTTTTCAGCATTATTTATATTTTATGCAGTACCCAATATGCCATGGAAATCTCTCTTGTGGTTGATTTGCCAGTTAGCTGAATATGGATCAAATGCAAAGGAACATCAATATCATTTCTGAAATTCCCAGTAGGCTGTTTTAGAAACAGTCCATTCCAAAATTGCTAAGTGATTTCATGACATTATTGGAAGATGGTATATATTTAGAAATGAGACCAGATCTCATGTAAAATTTCCTCTGAAATTTCCTAAATGCGTGAATTTCAAAGTCCTTTACTGGTGGCCCCTGCTACCTCTAGAACTTCCTTTCCCATTCTCCTCCCTTTCCTAGGTTTATATATACTAAGCTTCTAATAGTGCCCAAATCCAGGAGGCTATTATAAATGGCTGTGCTTTGCACATGCTATGTTGTCTATCTGGGAAATCTCACCCCTTCCCACCTCCCTACTCCATGGGAGGCACTCTCCTGCACATTCTGCAGGACTTAGGGCATCAGAAACCTGCTTCAGGCTCCCCTGACCTTTTTGCCCACACACCACCAAAATCTTCATTCATGACTGTCCTCTTCCATTGTGCAATTACCTATTGTTTTACATAACAAGCGAGCTCCCTCAATTTAAGAAAGAGCTCTCTGAAGATGTTCATCCTGTCTTCTTTCTCCTCCTCCTCTTCTCCAATTAACTATTTAGTTGTCTGAATATCTATTTGGAGTCATCTTTTTATTCCTCCATATGTACACAGTTTCAACTGTTCTTTCTTCTCTTTCTCTGGTGCATATATACATATATATGTCATATATACATTTAAAATTTTTCTAGTAATCACATTATGTAAGGTAAATAAATTAACTTCAATAACATTTTAAATAACCCAATATATTCAAAATATAATTTTTGCTTATATTTTTTCTATTTTATTTATTTATTTAAATTTTTTGGATTGCATAAAACTGCCAAGAGACCTTTGTTTATATTTTAAACCTGAATTTTGATGTTTTATATTTAAATTTTTTTCTTACATTGCTGTGGTTCCCATCCTTCTCCTACCCCCATAGCACCCATAACCTGTCTCCATAAAATACTGTATTTTCAACATGACAGCAATATTTAAAAATAGTAGTGAAAAATATTTCCTTAGTAAGTCTTCCAAATGTATTGTGAATTTTTATTTAGAATATACACCAATTTGAATATTTGAATGGATCAACAGAAACAAGTGTTCAATAAGGAGTATCTGGTTAGAGATCACCTCACTGCTTTTATACTTTTGCTCCTAGTGCAGCTGAAGCCAAAAGGGGCTCAGCCAATGTTGCTGACAAATGAGTCTCATGCACAAGCAATGCTAAGCACGCATTTCTAATGTCATATGTCGGAAGCTCCATGTAAGCTGTTGTAATAAGTTTGAAATTTAATCTTCCCATAACCTCTGGATTCTTAACTCATTGGTGCATGGATTGATTGTCAGTCATGTCTCATCATGAACAGCAAGATGACTAATCTCTCTGTGCTCCAGTCCACTTATGCGTGATATGAGGAGTGAGGAAGAGAAAGCTTTTCCTAGAGCTAATATACTTCTCCAGGCCCTCATGTTCCACAAGGCCAGATATGTGGGTGCTTCTCTGACTCTAGTTTGCTTCAATTTTTTAAAGCAATTATTATCAAACCTGTTGCCTGGCAATCTTAGTCTCTGCCATACTTTCTGCATTTGTACTTTTCCTCTGTAATGCTAACACTTTAGAGTTGGGGGCCCCAGCACAAGTGGAGCCCACCTCCCCAGGTGTAAAGATGTGAAACGATAAACTAATATAGTGCTCAATGAGATATGTTCATTCCATCCCTATTGACAAATATACATTGCAAATACCAATATTTAAAAGATATGTGTCAAGTTATGGTTGATATATGTCCGATTAACATATATCAGTGATAGTTAGAAGACTAATACAACTTAAACAGCTATGATTGGTAAATTTTTACTTATTTAAAAATATAAATGTCATTTTTTCTTGCAGATATCCTATGCCATTAGAATGAAGGTTTCACATATTTGTCTTTTATTGACTGTAGTGATGAAAACAGCAGGTTGCAAACTTTCTGTAAAGGACAATAGTTAGTAGTTTCAGCAAGAGTGGCCCTGCTATAGTGAGGAGGGAGGAGCTGAAAGCAACCCTTCAAGTAGTGCATGGGTAACATCCCGTGAAGCTTTATTTATGACTCTCAGGATCAGAATTTCATATAATTATTATTAATCACAAACAATTATTCTTTTTATTTTTCTCCCAACTATTTGAAAATATAAAAACCCTTCTGAGCATGTGCGAAAACATGTGCAAATTGGGCCTGTAAGTGTATAAATCTAATGACCCTGGATATAAATGATTTGTATCAATTTTACAAATGCAATTGATTTCAAAGTCTACAATGGTTGACTATGTAATGAAAGTGTAAATTAAATGTAAAATACAAAATAATTCCCTTAATGTTTTTAAAAAGTTATATCTATACTAAAATATGCAAATTTACCTGTTAAAACACATTTCAATCAATTGATACAAAAATGTTTAAAGAAAATTATTTAAATATTCCAGAAGTTTTCAAGTTCCACTTCAGTCCCCATAATTTTTAGGTCTTTTTTAATGTCAGCTCTGAGAGTGGTCCACTTTCATTTTAATTTAAAATTGGAGGTCTTTATTTTAAGCCCCTTCTGTTCACTTCCCGATTCTAATTAACAATTTGTACACTTGAGAAATATAGCATGGCTTATTTTAAGACTAATTTTTTTCAGAGTGTCCTACTTAATTTGTACTCAGCCTGAGAAATTAGAGATAACAGCTTTTAATTACTGGAAAATGCTTTGGCCTGCTAAATAGTTTGTATATTCTTTAACATATATATTTTTGATCACTATAATATCTCCATTTTTATTATCTATTCCAGTAAAATTCAAATGTAATATATGATTGGCCTTTGCCACAAAATTTTGGCATCAAATAATCTATGAGATGATGCCAATGAGGAAAAGATTAACAGAGGTAAATAATGATAACACATATACTCTATTGCCTTAATTTGCCAAGCATTTCCTATGCAACATTTCTTTCTTTTTTTTGTTAACTCTGTGATATAAGAAATGGTCTTATACACTATCTTTTTTTCTCTCCTTAGTACTTGTGTTCAACTGATTGGTAGATTGCTATACAGGTCAGCTTATACACTCCTTCCTCCATGAAATCTCTGCACCCCTGATGCCCCCATAAGAGTTCAATACTCCGACATCCATGTGATCAGTACTCTTTGCAGTTATCTTATTAAACTTACCCAGCTGTTTGGCAATAGTTGGCTCACATTCACAGGTTATATATGACATCCCCACAGGTTAGGACTGCAATTTTTTTCACCTTTGTATCCTCCATAACCAGCACTATCATTTATTCATTTAACAAATACCTGTGAAGTGCCTTTTTCATACCAGGCATGATTCTAAGTCGGGGAGATGCAACAGTCAACAAAAGAGACAAAATTTCCTGCTGTTGTGGTGCTTTTGTCTTTGAGGGAAGGAGACAGTGAAGTGCTGGTGAGGTATACAGTATGTCTGGTGATTGTAAGTGCCACAGGAGAGAGACACCGAGAAGGACAAGCAGAAGGAAAGCTGAGAGAAGACAGTTTCAGTGAGCATGTGGCATTTAAGTAAAGATTTGGGGGGGGGGGGAGGACTCTATAGCTTGGGGAGTACTCTATAACTGGGAAAAGGAGGAGGGCAAGAAGATTGTCCCTGGAACCAGCATGGCTGGGGGAGCAAGCAGAGTCCACAGTCAAGGGATATAGGAATCAGGTCTGTGCCTCAAAAATTCTTGGAAGACCAAGTCTTTACTCTAATTGACTCCATGCAAAGTTGTGAGCAGAGTTGTGACATAGTCAATTAAGGTTTTATCAAGGTCACATTCATTAAAAGAAATGTACACAAGAAGAAACCTGTGCATAAAGAAAAGGTTATTTTGCTTGGAGTTGCACAGTTAGTGCTTGGAAAGTATGGGGCCAGAGTTCAGGTTTCCTACCCTGTCTGATCTTTTTACCACCATTGTTCACCCAGATATGGATCTCAGCTGGGTGAATATGATCATAAAGAATGATTTTGTTTCCTTGCAAATTGCTCATTGATCATGTCTAGAGCCAGTTGATTATTCCTAAGAAATGTAGAAAAAAATCAATCAATCCTGATATTTTAACTGGATAACCCCAACTTTCTCCTTATGCTGAATGTTTTAAAAGTATGTATTTTTTACCATTGGACAGACAATACACTTTGATATGAGAATGAATTGCTCGTTTTTCATGCGGCCGCCCCTGTGTTATTTATGTACTAAATAGGTCTCTTAGAATTTATATATTTTCATGACAAGTATCACTTGGGAGCAGTTATCCATGAATTTGTAAACTACATGGTATTTTTTTCTTGAAAAAAAAGAAGTCCACATATATTTGTATATAAATATCAAACCTATTTTATTCCACTACCCCCAACATTTGTCTCCTTGGCTACAGATGATCAGCCTAATGTTTAGTTTATATAGACTAACACTGATTGCTTATTTCCCTGAAATACTATGCCTTATTGATGTGAGAAAGTATATATACTTGTATGGCTGACAAATGATATGCACTATGAAGAATTATCAGTGTTATAACTCGACTAAATTGCCATTATTGAAAAAACCTCCTGAATAGCACCTTTTATTATTTATTATTTCACTAGTTAAAAAAAGTCAGGGATTATTGCTCAATAAATTATTGAAGTAAAATAAAAGTGATGTCAGATGAAGGATTTCAGCAGAAGAGCTGCAAATATTTAATAGATATTCATTGAAGACAATGGACTAAGAAATTAAAAATTGTCATTGATATCAATTTTGGTTTTCTTGAGATCAACATATAAAACTGTAAGATATCTAAAGTGTACAATGTGGTGGTTTGATATATATATATATATATATATATATATATATATATATATATATAGCAAAGAGATTTTCTCATCTAGTTATTTACTAATCCATCACCTCACATTTTTATTCATTTTTATTTATTTTTAGTGAGAATATTTAACTACTACTTTCAGCCATTATAGAATACAGAGCTATGAACTCTACTCACTACATTTTATATTATATCCTCAGATCTTATTCATCTTACAACAAAAAGTTTATAATAAATTCTCCTTATCTTCCCTCTCCCCAGTTCTGGCAGTCATTTTTTTTGATCTTCGCTTCGATGAATGCTATATATTTTTTTAAGTCTCCATGTGTAAGTGATGCCGTGGTATACTTGTCTGTCTGATATTTCACCTAGCATAAGTTCCATCCATGTTGTTGTAAATCACAGGATTTCCTCCTTTTCTCATGGTTAAATAATTTCCATTATGTGTGTCACATATTCTTGTTTTCCTGCATCACAGTTACCTATTTATTTATTGAATTATACTTAGGTTCATTACTATTACTCCCCTTCTATCGCTTGCCCAAAAGCATATCAAAAACAACACATTAGTAGGTTGTAATTAGCTGCCGAATAATGGTCTAAGGACATGTTTCTATAAAGCTCAGAAGTGACAAAGTGAAGACTCACACATCTTCTCATTTGTTGAAGCACCAATGTGGTTAAATTAGTAAGGATCACTGTGAATGCAGCTAAAGCTCAGAAACTATTGCTTTTGGCTGAGCCATGGTCACTGGAGTTGCAGAGGATGAGTTATTGTGCGACTGTTTGGTCAGGAGTTATGCTGGGAAGAAGACTGGGCTACTGAGTCAGCCCAGTCTCACCAAAGGATTCAAAGGATTGGTGCCAGCTCTGGCAACCATCTACACAATTTAAAGCAGGATAATAAAAGGAAATGAAAGCCAAGAGACTTAGGATTATCACAGAGCATATTGCTTAGTAATTCATGCTTTACATGTTTTTCACATGCTGGGCACTGTTCTAGAAGTCAGGGTACAGAAAGAACAGGCAGACACACTACTCACAGGGACTTGTATTCTAGTGTGGGAGAGGAACACCTCTCTCTCTCTCTCTCTCTCCCCACTCAGTCCCCATATGTTTGTGTGTGTGAGGGACACTATGTGATCCCAGACAAAACAACTTTCTCTTTGCATATCATTTCTCCTTGTGTACATGAATATGATCTTGCTAAAGCCTACATTAAATATATCACACCGCTGCTTACAACCCTCCATGGAGTTATTTAAAGTTCATAGACCTCCAATAATTTGGGGGGTACAGACCTGACTCATATCTCCCTCAATTTATAGTCAGTGAGTTTCTTACTCTCTCATGTGTGTGTGTGTATGTGTGTGTGTGTGTGTGTATGATATGAGAAGGTGATTAAGACAAAGGGATAGAGTATTGATGTACTGGTGAACACATAGCTTGTTTCCTATGTGTTTCCTCAGAGGAGGTGAATTATAGATACTTAGAGCAAATACAGCATGTACCCCAACTCTGAAATCCCATCTCAAGAAAGTTAGCACATCTCAAAATATCACCTATAACAGAGCAACATCATGTCACTGTGACACGCAGTTTCTGTTGCAGAATATTCTAAAAGTAGAATATCTGTCTATGGAGCAATATCAATAGAGACAGACCAATATGATTACACTTTATATCAGAAGACAGTCCTGTCAAAGCTGCCATCTCTCAGGTACTCACCCTGATCCTCTCTTCTCGGAGTGTGGACATGGTAATGAATTCAGCACAATATCAGCTCCACGGCAGTACTGTCAGACTCAATTCTTGCCATGAGACTTAAGACAAGATTGAAGAGCCAGTGTGTGGAGGATGCCTTAACTCTGAGTCTGTTGGGTGCTTCATTTTGCACTGAAATGGTTTTGAAATATTATCAACAAAGGAGGAACATACAAGGAATGAATGGACTGGCTTCCATGCTATAAAAATATCTAATGACCATGAATTTGATAAACATTACTTTAATTCTAACTTGGAGGTAAAGAACCACATGAACCCCTGCACAGTGCAGGAGTTAGTTAGCTAAGTGGAGAATTTATGGTGAGCTTTGAACTCATGAGTCATTCTACCACTCTAGTCAACTCTTTGCACTAGTTATAGTCTTCAGTTCTGCTGCTCAAATATCAGTGATTTTTAGTTTCTTTCCAACCAAAACCACATAGAACTTTTAAATGTCTGAGAGTAGAGCTGAGAAAATAGCACCTCTGGGAAAGTGACAGGGCAAAGATTATGAACATTTTCACTATATGTTCATTCAAGAAATGTTCACAAAACACCTACTATTAACTAGACATGAAGTCCTAAAAAACAAAAATTTTTGCAGTACAAGGAACAGAAAATGTTCTTTTCTCTATGAGTGCTGATTTTATTGCCATTGATCATTTATATGCTGTTTTAATTCCCATTCCAAAAGTTCCAGGAAATCCATATCTTTAAGGCCACAGAATCCTTCATAATAAATCAGAATGAACCTTTATTGACTATCTACTCTGTGCTCAATGTCAAAGTAACATACTCATAGATTATATCTTATTGACCATGTCAAACTTCAAACCCCTGTTTTCCAGCTTTGTTAATTTGGGAAGCAGCCAGAGTGATGATAGCAAGATGTGCAATTAACAGAAAACAGTAAAATATGCTCTTCTTTTAGAATATTTTTTCAAATTATGTACTAAATAATTATTGGAGACAGCAACAGACAAATAGGTAATGCAGCATTGTGAGAAAAATAAAGTGGCAAAGTGGCTACATTAGAATTAGCTTGTCTAAAGAAATTCATGGTTTTTATTAAACAAAAGATGAAGCTTTTCTATTAGTTTGCCTATCTGGACCAAGGTGTGCCCCGATTTCCATTTTTTCCTTTCCCAGGTATCTAGAAAAGGTACAATTCATTATATCAACAACTTTACCTATATTTTTCTGGCAGGATAAGGCTAGTTAACACTAAACTTCAACAATATAATATCAGTTTGTAAGCCCAAACACCGCTTGGAAGAATTAGCAGTTGCCTGGACAGGCATCGGGTCTATGAAGCAGAGACACAAGGCAACTCTCCTGTTTTTCAGATAAAATGGTTGGAGTGATTGGGCTGCTGGTGGGTGTTTTGGTGGTGGTCTCTCAGAAACCCAGATAATGAAGCATGACAATTTCTTCCACAAAGCCTGCCAGATGGTCACTGCACAGATGTGTATCCAGTGTGTAGGCTCAATCACTGTTTCATTTATTCAGTATTTCATCATTCGACATCCTGTGAGGGCCCACACTCCTTTGGGTTCATTACCCTCATATTTCTAACTTTTAAACCAGCAGCGCTCCTGCCATTTCATTTATCATCTCTCCATCCATATTCACTCCTTTCCTCACCAAAGAGAAAATTTTGCTAACTACCTAAACATAAAGCCCTTGATGTCTTTTTCTTTTCTTATTTTCCTTTTTATTGTCTTATATAATACCACATCAAAATAACATTTATTAAAATGACTCGCTTACCTATTAGCCCAATTTTCTTCTCTTAAAAATCTCTGTATATTATACCTTTCCCTTTTTAATCAACACAATTCTACAGTGGCTCTTTATTTCCCCTGTTAACCTTCCCTCACCCAGACCATGGTGTATCACCACTACACATGCCAGGGAGAGTAAGATGAGCAAGTGTAAGTTGATTTTCAAAAGGGTGGTGATTGGGAATATATGTAAGTAGAAAGTTGATATATAATTAAGTAGTAGCACTGGCTGTTAGAGAGGTTCTTTGAGTAATGCTTCCCTTTGTGCAATTTTCCCCTGTGGGACCCAGTCACCTGGGTTAGGACATGAGAGGCATCACAGCCAGTGTGGGAAACAGAGCAGAATGACTGGGGATTGATTGTTTGGCTAGAGCTCTCGGTGGAGCCAGTCCTAGAGGTGATGGGCAGCTGCAGGCAAAACAAAAGCCGAGGGGGTCAAGGTTCTCCCTGATGGAGACCCATCTTAGCATGGGGTGTTACTGGTTCAGCCAGATACTTTACTCAGAGAGAGGAGCTGTTCCTGGCCTGTCTGGCTTTCCTATAGGCTGTGAGATGAGGTAGAGAAGGAATAGTTACTACAAAATGGTGAAAAAATGGACACCTTCCATCTTATTTACAGTTCATCTATGAAGCTGTTTTTTGTTTCAGGATAGCAAAAATTTCTTGGTAAAGCATCACATCATGAAAGACTTGCCTTATTTCTAATCTGGGTTATGCTGGGCAACTTTAACAGTCCAAATACTTGAGCCCTGGGAAGTGCATTGAAGATAAGCAATGATTTCTGCATGCTGCAGAGGTCGCCAATAAAATTCACTCTCTCTCTTTCAAAGCAAAGGCAGAAAATTCTTCACCATCTTTGTCAATAAAATTTGAAGTGTGTAAACACATTAGAAGAATAAACAAAACTGTCCATTTTGTCTCTCTGGTTCTTTCATGATGTAATTAAAAACCATCTTCATAATTAACTAATATTTATTTACTGACTGACAAATATAAGTCACTATGAAAATAGAAGAGAGGGAAGTATATATGATCAAAACCAGCAGTATGCAAAATCTCTTCCCCTTCTCTCCATCCTTATTTTTTTTCCTATTCCTTTGTTCTACTCTGACTGGAAGAAAGTGATGTTGTTCATGTGTTAGAGGGTACAGTGGAAGGAAGAAAAGAGGGAGGAAAAGAGAGAGAAGGAAAAAGAGATCGAGGGAGGATAACTATGCAGAAAAATGCAGGCCAAATGCCAGAAGGTGTTTCTTATCTGAGAGAACAAGTCTCCCCCATTTTGTTTCAGATTTCTAGTTCATGCCAGAAGGTGTTTCTTATCTGAGAGAACAAGGCTCTCCCATTTTGTTTCAGATTTCTAGTTCAATTTATCTATAAGACTTGATAGGAAGATGATCTGAAACCTTGTCTGCAAGATCCATTCCTATCACTTTAAATACCATCTACATGCCAAGAACTCTCAAATGTACATCTCTTTCATTCTTTTCTCACCATCTTCAGATATGATCCAAATCTGCACAAACAGCTAATTCTATTGTACATTCAACATGTGCCAATCTTCTCTCTTGAAATTTTTATATTCAAATTCCCTCCCCAAACTCAATATCATAGAAATTCTAATTTTCATTTTTCAGGCCAAAAATTAAATGAAGTCACATTGAATACTTTATTGTTGTTGAATCACAACTCCATCCAAACTCTTAGAAAATCTTATTTGGTCAACCTATAATACATTTAGAAATCAATTTTTTACTTCTTCACTGCAAATCCTGTGGTCTTCATCACCATTATCTCTCTTCTGGATTACTATGATAGATTTCCTGCATTCCCACTGCTCCCGACAATGTATTCAGGAAACACTTTCCAGAGAGATACTTTTAAAATGTAATGCTTTATCTTAAAACCTGCAACCTTGGAGCAAAACATCAGATTTTTTTATAATAGTCCATAAGTCCTAAGTAATATCATGTCCAG
The DNA here is from genome assembly GCA_004024945.1 of Uropsilus gracilis. Classification (NCBI taxonomy): domain Eukaryota; kingdom Metazoa; phylum Chordata; class Mammalia; order Eulipotyphla; family Talpidae; genus Uropsilus; species Uropsilus gracilis. The sequence goes on from PVHY01012025.1 coordinate 31,171, forward strand.
TCCCAGTTTCACTTATGATTCCATCCCCTGTTTCCTTGTTTTCTTTGTTCCAGTCAATCTATCCTTGCACTACCCTGAATACTCTGGACCTGCTCCTACCTCAGGACCTTTGCACTGCCTGTGTCCTCTGCCTGGAATGCCCTTTCCTCGTCTGAGTCCTCTATGAATCTCTCGCCTAAATCAAGTGTATGTAACTTTTCTAAAAACATATGCTGCCAATCATTTAAAGTAGCAACTCCACATCCTCATTAGCACTCCTTTATTTTACTTGCCTTTTCCCTCTTTTCTTTATCATCTTTCTCTTTCTAATACATGAATTAATTCACTTATATATTATGTTATATTTGTGTTATATTTGTGATTTGTCTCCACCAGCTGGACTGTAAATTCTAAGAACAGGAAGTTTTGTTTTCTTCACTGTTTTATTCCAAGCATCACGGATGGTGCCTGGCATCTAGAACAACCTCAAATGGTGAATAAATAAAGGTGAAAACAAGCCAGATGTTATCCGAGGAGAACTGAGAATTTTACTAGCACCAGGGAGCAGTGGATGGAGAACTTTGTAGTTTGGCAGAGACCACACCTCTCACAACTGATGCTCCAGTCCCTCATGCCCATCCAAATAGATACCCAAACAATTGGTAAATGATTGTAGGTGGAGTTTGGCTCTAAGAAATATTTGACTTCAATAAGAACAGTTGATGAGAGGAGCATTTGTAAGAACACAGTGCTGTCAAGTTCCCATAGCAGTATAGGAATGCACACAGCTCACTGGAATGGACCCTGACTATAGTGGAGGTTGAGTACAGTTTCCCTTTGATGGCCTCATCCAGGCACACTTTTCACGATAGCTTGTCATAGCTCAAAACCTAACACAGCCGGCCTTGCTTGCTGGATAACTCCATGTAGACTACATTTAGAGAAAGCAACTGTAGAAGAGGAGCAAGTAGACTAGTACTTGCCAGGATGCAAGTAGACTAGTACTTGCAGGATGGGGGAAGAGTCTCCTGAAAGAGGCTATTGGAGTTGATCTGTTTTCTCTGTGGTCTCTTTGGTCACAAGGTGGCTGCATTTGTTAAAGTTCATAGAGGGGGAAGACGGGAATGGTGACTGGCATGCTATGTAAATTTGTTTTAAATGACGTTCCCTATTTACAAGATAGTGCTGATGCTTTGCTAAAATCTAAGCTGTGTGGCTACATGCTCGTAAATTTGAAAGAAAGTGGAAGCTTAATGGTCCCTGGGCTCCTTCTGATGTTTACAGTGAGCATCTTTGGACGACCAGGGAGGGCCATTTACATTCGTCCCGTCATGCACTATTTGGCTGTGTAAGTTCTGGTGTGTGTTTGCTCTAAGGTGTCATTTATTAAACCTACCCTGGCCTGTCATCTCCAAGACTGTACTGTCAGCAAACAAACAAGGGAGCTACCAAAAATCACACCTGTCGGTCTTTGTTTTTGCCACAGGCCTGCTGTTCACTGTGATCCCACCTGCTCTCCCCTTAGGATTTACCTGCTCATGACTTCCAGGGCTCATGTTCCTTTACAGCAGGACATTTTCTTTGAGGTGCCTTCAGTATTTGATGATTATTTAAAGAAGAAACTTTTTTCACCCTATCCCAGTCCCAGTATTTTTTCCATTCTAATTCCAGTTCATATGATGCGTTATTCATTTTTAAAGAAACTATCTTGGAAATTTAAAGGTGGAGCATTATGGGTGCCTGCTGGTAGGTGGAGTGTAGTAACATCCATCTGTAGGGATATGAACCTGTACTTCCAACTCACATCAATGTTGTAAACCAAAGTACCTCAATAAGTAAAAAATAATAAAGTTCCCCTACTAATTATTTTGATAGTGTCTTATCTTTAATATGAATCTCATTTTCTAGACCCTTTTATCCACATGGGATCTTTTAATTTTCACAGTAATCAATTAAGTGGATGGGCAGACAGTATCATTTCCATTTTAAAAACAAGACACCAAGATTTAAAGTGGCTTAAGTAGCTTTCTCAAGGTCATCAGAGGCTGTGCAAGGATGAGTTCCCTTATTTGCAAGGAAATAATAATTTTCACTTCTCTTAGGTAAAAGGAATTCTCACACTATTTTGTGACTCTAAAGCCTATCAGCATATACTCATGTTGTTTTGTCACTTTGTCCTTTGAAAGACTGATATGTACTATATTATATAGATGTTTGACTCAAATACCCTGATATTCTTTGTGCCCCTCAATTCACAAAACCAATCTTTTATTTATCTCTACCACCCAGAGATCCTCTCCAAACTACACTTTCTCTTTCCCTATCACCCATATCTCACCTCTAGGCAGCTCATTGATTTTTTTGCAGATTGAGTAATTTTAAACCTACATGGCAGAATGATAGCCCTGTCTAGTCTTTAGATACCTACCTTTGACATATGTCTCTGATACTTGAAATTTTTGCTTGGAAAATTTAAAAAACAACAAAGTTGTCAGTGAAACTGCTTCATTAATGCCAGGGGAGGATCTTTTGGGGGACTGTAGACTGTGGTGAAATCTTGGGGCTCTCTCTCTCTCCCTTGCAGCCCCTACCTGCAGAAAAGGCTGCTCTTGTCACAGCCAAGTATTCAAATGGGCGGGTATTGCCCCCAGTCACCTTTCTCTTCTTGTCATTTCCAGGTTCCCCTGAAGAGTATACCTTTACTTAGCATGTTCCCTCTGTCTGGATTATCCTTCTCCCCCTGAGAGATAGGGACATGTCGACCTCCCCATTCACTTTTAATGGGACCAGAATTGGGAACTACTCCAGTATGTGCAGGTTATAAAGACATTTGATCAGCCAGGCAATTCTCCTCAAATTTTCTAGTCACCTGCTCCCTTTCTCCTTACTCCCTCGTCTGTCTTCCTGCAGCTATAGTCAGCCCCCAGTTGGCTGGTTTTCATGCATCAACAATCCCCAGGTACCAAGTTTCATTCTTCAAAGTTTGATTCAAATGTCTCCACTCCCACCTCCCACCCCTGCTGATGTGTTCCCCTCACCCTCTCCCAGGGACAGAAACCAAATTGTTTTGCCATCTCCTGGGTTGTCTGCATTAGTCCCACATGCTCTCACATGATTCCTGAGTTTCCTTCTGAACACTGAGATGAACCTGGTGCTTCATAAATACTCAATAAATATTTCTTGCTTTGGTAACGAGGTAAGTACTATTTACTCCTTCTTAAGAAGATCTTATGCATGTTGATATACCAGAGAAAAGAATGTCAACAAAGTTAATGTTTTCATAATTTATTTTACTTTTATCCCATTACCACCCCTATATTCCCTTACATCCTTTTTCCCTCCCACCCATCAACCTCAGAAACCTCACTTTGTTTACTGATCTACTTTACAAGTATTTTATTTTGTCAAGCCATCCACTATTTAATGTCTAATATTTGTATTTATTATTCTGTCTTCTTGTAGTACACATAATATCCTTGAATTTTGCTGTAAATGGCTGCACTTCATCTTCTCTATGGCTGTATAGTACTCCATTATGTGTATAAACCACATCTTCTAAATTTAGTCATCCATTGATGGGTATTTAGGCTCCTTCCATGTTCTAGTTATTGTAAATAGTGTTGCAATAAACATTGGGGGCAATCATTTTTGAATTGATGGTTTCCTATTCTTTGTATAGAGGCCCAAGAGTGGGACTCTTATGTCATACAATATATCCATTTTTTAGATCTAAATCACTTTCCAAACTATACCATTTTATATTTCTACCACACTGTAGTATTTTATATTTCTACCACACTGTAATAATTTCTCTCCTTATCCTCTCCACCATTTGCTGTGTTCTTTTTTAAAAATTATGCCATTTTCATGCGTGTGAGATGATATCTCCTTGTTATTTTAATCTGTATCTCTCTTACTTAAAATAATGGTTAAAATGCTGATTCCAAAATCAGAATGAATGAAAGTTTTGTCTCAGAAAATTCTCAACAGAGTACATTCATAACTTTTGTCTAGGTATTGAGTACTCCTAGTCTAGAGACCAAGTTGCCTTTGACAAATCTGTTCTAAAGGGCATAGTTTCTGGTTTCTGTCATTGACAAACTCACTGGAGTTTGTCTTCACTGGTTGTCCAGTTAGTTTCTGTATAGAGGGTGGGGGTGTGTATATACGTGTGCATGTTGTATTGTTTGTAAATAGGTTACAAGTATGTTGTGTGTGGTCTGTGTTGTGTATGAATGCATGCATTGTATACATTGTACATGATATGTACATGGCATATGTATATGTATGTTGTGTATGTCTGTGTTGTGAAAGTGTGAACGTATGTATGTGGCATATACCTGCGTATGATGCTTATATGTGTGTGGTAAGTGCATAGTGTGATATATGTGCAAAGATTTTGTGTCAAACTTATTATCTGAAAAACATACATCTCTCTAGAATTTCAATTATTATCAGCAGTCTTGTAATGTAAGAAAATAGGGCTTACAGCCTTAATCTGTCCTGTGTTTTCACATGTAGGCAGACGTCTGATAATGATTAATAGGCTCTTTGGGGTCACTCCTTAACTTAAATTCTCCTAGTTTTATTTTACCAGGAATATCACCATTGCTAGACAGCAAAGTGCTATGAGTAAAAGTGATATTCAATTATAGTGAAGTGATCTCTCCATCTTGAAGCAAGTTTCTCTCTCCCTTAAAAGCTCATTCTACAAATTTGGGTTAAGGTGTTTTTTCTTAAATTTGATCTAACCCAATTCAAATAATGGGAATGTAGTGAATTTATGGGAAAGGAACGAATAAAACTAGGTTGGTTGTTCAAATTTACTTTCCTTCAGATATTCAATTTGGTTCCAAAGAATTGAATTCATTTGCCATGTTCTCTTAAGGAAGCATTGAGAGAAGTATCATTTAAAATGCTCTCTCTTTTGCATGGCCTCTGCAAGACATAAAGGGACTCACAATGCCTATTTCTGCCATAATGAAGGCTCTGTTCTATCTGTCTGCTTCCATGTGAATTGCTCCTTCAGACAGAAAGTTAAAAACTATAATGATTCAAAATTCTCTCAGGGCCTGAACTACTCCTAGGGAGTAAATTAGGCATCTTTAGATACTTAACTCTTTCAGCCCCAGTGATAGACTTTTTAAAAAGTTGTTGATGGTTCAAGAAACTTGAATCTACTGTCAAGTTTGTCTAACTAGGTGATAAGTGGTGGTTAAGCTCATAATCACCTCAGACTAATTTTTTTTTACCATACTAAAATGCCTACTTCAAACCCTAGAACAATGTAAACCTTTTTTTCTTTTCTCCTCTTTTTTTTAAAAAAAAAATCAGATTTCTCTGCCTCCTACCCTCCAGATAGCAGTGGCATCAGGAACTTGCTAGCTGATGGCTACCCTCCAAGACAAAAAGAAAATCTCACCAGAGCCTGAACATTGGTCTGCCACACTGGGGAATTAGCTACAGTTTCATTGCAGAGAGAAGGCAGGCTGGGGTGGCCAAGAAGACACATGATGTAGTGGGTACACTGAAATTTCTCACTCCTACAAAGCATAGCCCAGGCATATTATGAGACTAAGCAGTAAAATTTCAACCTCAGGATTTATTTTTTGTTCTAGAATTTAACTACTACTCCTCATTTCTAAAATAAAAGTGAAAGAAAGGACTTCATGAAGCAGACATTTTAAAAAATGATAGTATCCTAACTGATTAAGGTTTATGATCTCCCTAAAGAAATTCTAATTTAAATTTACCCTCATCAGGAAAATACAGCAAGGTGGCAAATGACAGAGACTTGATAATGGGGTGGGTATGGGCCATGAGGAGCTGGGAGTGGGGAAGAGTGGTAGAGAGAAAGATGACTCAGGATATCAAGAGTGGAAAGTGAAGGAACTCAAGGAACAGAATGTAATTTTGAGACCAGGATAAATAGTAAGGGCCAGAAATGCAATAGATTCTTATCAAGTTTCCATTTCATGAATCTGAGGAAAATGATTTTCAGATATCTGAGAACAGAGCCATCTGATCTTCCATAACATAACTTTCCTGTGTACTATGATTAAGAAAATGTTCTCAACCTGGTTGTTTTGATCCAGCCATTTTTTGTTTGTGCTCTGACATGGTATGATGCTTGGGTTTCATGAAGCAGAGACACCATGCTGGGTGGAGCATCATTGACTCATGTCTTTCAATACATTTCTGGCATGGGGTTGGGGGGGCATAATTAGAGCCCTTCTCATCTTTTCAGAAGATTTGTTCAGTTTCCTTAAACTGTTTTCCAGGTGTATGTGTGTGCACATGCATCTAATTTTGAATGCATGTGTGTGCAAGTGCATTTGTATGTATGCAAATTTGGAGTGAGCTTGCATACGGTGTGTATGTAAAGGTAGGGTTATGAGTGTGCATGTGTGCCTTTGTGTACATATAGAAGCACCTAATCCACACACTGGCCAAACTCATTATAATGTCTTCAAAATGGAACTCTAGGGAGTTGCTGCTGTGACCCAGAACCTCTCTTTCCTGTAAGCTTGGCACAACAGTGGTAGAGCTAAGGGACTTGGCAAACATTTTGTCAATAAACACAGCCAAAATGTCAATCCATCCTTGGGAAGCAATGGATTCAGCTTTGCCAATCCATTTACATATAACCCATTAAAAGGACAGAAAAGGCAAGGAATTCTTGCAGTGGAACCCATTTCTTTCTGCAGTTCCTTTCTTTTAATATTGTCATGAAGAATCAAAATTGATTCTTTTGTGTATTTCCTACCCAGTAGCTCTAGTACTAGATAAAGAATAAAGACCAGTTTGTTTCTTATGAATGTTGTATTAAGCATACCTTAAGTGGTAAAAATTGCTAACCCTACTGGTTGTTTTTGTATCACTTTCCCATAGAACTCACACCCCCAGACTTGAAAGTGATCATTAGGAATCAATAGTCCTACCAGGAATCAATAGTCCTACCATTTAAGTTGAAATCACCATTAAGTATTTCATACTTTTCCTTAGGAGAACGTTCACTGTATATTCTTTAACATTCCAATACAAATAATGCTACAAATTTAAAGCATGAAATGCTTTCCTAAAATAGCCATTGAGAAACTCCAGACACATCATCTGAAAGAGAACACGCACCACCTCTCTTTATAATATTCAGGGAAATTTCTATGAATTAATGCAGTGATAAATATTACAGATATAGCCTCTAGATATATAGAAACATGATGTTTCTAATTAATATGCAGTATCATTCTCAAACACAAAATAATTTTACATTAAGGGCTAGAATTAGAATAGCTTGTGTTAAAGATTACACTAACTATAGCATCAACCCATTTCCATTGTGTATTTTCAGTCAAAGCTGGCTAAATTTATTTTTTTAGAAAGTAATAGAATTATAGAGTCATTCTCGTTGCAAGAACAGATTTGTTTTTGTTGTAAGTCAGTGAGTAACAATAAATTTTCATTCAATTTTGCTGTTGTTTAGAAGTCCATGAATGCAAAAACACAAATGAAAAATTAAGTCTAGTGATAACAGTTTTCATCAGATGTAATTTGCTAGGAAATGAAAAAATTGTAACTTTTAGATTCACTTTTAAGTTAGCAAAATGTTACCCCAAATTAAATCAATGATACAGTCAAAATACTTATTGAATGCTTGCCTTGTGTATTAAGGGATGATAGATGGTATTTGATAGAATTGATGTTTTATTTATTCCAGACCAAAATATACTCCCAATACATCCCCTTACCAGACAGAAAATAAACATACCTGAGGTAGAGAATCTATTCTTGCTACTACAAATACTGTCATGATGAAAACAATGATAAAATTTATGTACTCAAACTCTCCTTAATAACTATTTTTATTATCTAACAACAAGAAATAAGCAATGATATCTTAAATAGTCATATTTTTAGTCTTTATCTTTATTTGCATATGACTATATGCATTTTGTAAACATGCATATTCCTTTTCTTAGACCTTCTGGGATAAGTTAGGATCTGCTCAGGCATCCTAATTTTTCCTTATTTTGCCCCTTTGATTCTTTGAGAACCGCATAAGAATTGTAAGTGGTAAAACAAAACTATGTGTAACAAAAACACAAAAAATTAACATTCTGACTCAGTCAGTATTTTCTATTCTACCAGCAGAAACTCAGTCAGGATCTCTTCAGGCTTTCCTGTACTCACTCATCAAATGGGGGTGGGCATAATCAGCTCAATGAGCACTGGACAGAAAGTATTGGCCTGGAACATACAGTCCTCAGGTAGGGCAACTTTCAGAATTAAAACACCACCAGCAGACACTGTTTCTTAAACATATAATCTATCACTCCCAAAGTTTTTGGCCATAGCTCTGTACCAGAAAACTTTTGTTTGCTCATTATTTCTTTAAATCGACACCTTGACAAAACCTAAGTACCTAAGTTACATTCATTCTTAGCAACATGTCTGAAATCATGGTTTTGATTGTGTTCCAAAATACTTCCAAGATATGTGAAAGTTAGAGCATTACTAATAGAAATGCTCATTTTCTGATAAATTCTAGAGTCAGGGAATAGATTTCTGGTGGTCAGGGTTTAGGGAAGGAGGGAAGAGGATAAAAGAAGGAAGTGACTGCTGCCATAAAGGATTCTACATGAGGGAACCTACAGACAAAACTGGCATGATCTTGATTATGGTGGTTGAACAAATTTACATGCAATAAAATCACATAGATGAAAAACACACAGTATGTGTAAAATTGATAATATTTTAATAAAGCTGGTGGCTTGCATCATAGTTTTTCTGATTGTGTTATTAAACTACACTTATATGAGATGTTAATGTGGGTGAATCTGGATGAAAGTTTTATAGGATCTTTCTGCATTATTTCTTAAAATGGCCTGTGACTCTACAACTGTGCAGAATAAAAACTACAAAAGTACAGAATACCTGGGTTCAGATAACTAATGGGCAGTTTTTTTTTAGCATAAATTATCTATGCAAAATTGGGGTGTATTTATTCTAATATTTTTTTATTTACCTGATAGCTAAATTCGCCAAGAAGCCTCTATTTTATCTAGCAACACCACATTTAACTTAAAACCTGAAGGGAGAGAAGAATCTGGCTATGCACACAAAAGAGAAGAACATAACAGGAGGGAGAGTCACATATGCAAAGGACCTGGGGTAAGAGAACACTTTGTGGGTAAATGGGACTGAATACAACCTTGAGAACAAGGTAGGAAATAAAACAAGATGAGAGACTGCAAGAATTATGGGGGCTCTGGTGGCCTATCACACAGGTCAGTGGTAGTGGTGTCATCATGGTCAAGTTCACAGCAGTTCTAAGTTCCCTCAATGACCTCATAAAATATGGGGCTAGTCAGCCCCATCTGAGGTAGAGCTGGCCCACTGTTCTTCCACATCTTTGTTAACAGTGAGACTAAAACAAAAACAATAACTATATAAGTAAGAAACATATTATCTCAGTAGTATCCAGCTGATTGCACATGCTGGTGGAGGTCTGTACCTATCACCTTCTTAGAGACAATGGACTAGGTCTTGCTACTTTCTGCCCTAGACAAGATGTGTAAACTCTATCCTCTTCATGTCTGAAGCCCCAGTTTCTCTTCTGTATAGCAAAGGATTTGAAACACTTTGGGGTCCCTTCCAGAACCTCTGGTTTATGACGTCTCTACCTATGTGCATGCCATGTATCATACATACACCAGAACCACACCAGTAGCAGGTGTTAGAATCTAATCAATATAAGAAGTTATCTTTTAATTGTATTTCTTACTCACTGATGTATATCATGGGATACACCAGTTTCTGCAGCAGTAGCATTATAAATTGCTTAAATTCTATAGTTACTCTTTGATAACTATGCTATCAAGGGTACACAATAGTCACCATTTTTCTCAACTCTTTGAAAGCACAGAAACATCAGCAATTATATGTTGGATTACTGCAAGTAATCACATGAAAAACACATAGTATTTGTAAAATTGCTAATATCTGAATAAAGCTGGTGGCTTGTATCATTGTCAGTTTTTTCCTGATTGTGTTACTGACTCTATAATTATATGAGCTGCTAATGCTGGTGAATCTGGATGAAAATTTTACAGGATCTCATGGCATTATTTGTTGGGAAGACTAGAGCTATATGCAGAAAATCTGGGCTTGTATAACTGGCTTTGTCATGTGCCAGTCCTGAGAAGTTAGTCAAATCACTTAACCTTTACAAATACTGGCTTCTAATCTGTAAAATGGGCAAGTTCACGCCTGCACAGAGACTTGCTAGGAAATTACACACAAATGGGGAGCATAACCGCACAACTGTACATTCTTAGCTAATCAGGAAGAAACCAATCATAGAAAAACTGATACACTTATTCCTCCACTGATTTTGTGAGAAACTTCCTCAGGATTTTAAAGATCTGATATGTCTTTTTTACCTTGAGGTCTAATTTTCAAATAATGCAAAGATATCATGGTATTTTTTATATTAAGTACTTTCTCTTCATCTATATTAGAAGTAGCATAATTTATGGATTTTGATTTTAAAAAATGAAAAATAACCTTGAAAACATTCATCAGCTCTTTCCAACAAAAGTCAGATTAAAACTTCAGATAGTTTTACTGTTACAATGAACATTTAAAATATCAAGTTTATTGTGAAGAAAATATCAGTTTTTCCTAATCTCTTTTAACCATTAATACTTTTAATTAAAAATGAGAAAAAGATCAAGACTATTAAATTTCATAGTGCCAATTTTACATATTAGGATAAATTGTTACAAGACAAAAAATAAAAATAAAATCTTTTAAAAAATAAATCTCTGATTTTATACATAAAAAACTTCACCAAAGAGGCTTTATAAATTCATTAAGAAAAGAGTGTGCAGTTTATGCCCTTGACAATGTTGTGTCACACAGAAGTTAAACTTTGCAAAACTGGGTTCTCATCTCAATTTTCCCACCTTGTTTCTCTGAGTTTCAGCTGGCTAGCCTTGCAAAATTGTTGTGAGAATAAAGTAGGTGAGATGAACTGCAGTGATGTATGTAAAGCATCAGGAACCACACTCAAGGAACTTCACAATGGCAGCTACTGTGAAGTATGTAGTGTAGTTGAGAGGCTGGAATTGGAAATCGCCAACTTTTGTTTGAATGCCAACAAATGTAGTGAACACTGTAGATGACTCAGTTTAGCCTTCAGAGTTTCTGAATGCTTTTGTTGTAAAGTGGACTTACAGTGCTCACAGAATTTTGAGGATTGCTTAATCATAAGGACATGTGGAACACATATATATATATAAGTTTTACATGGTATGGCCATTCAACATTGTGACCACTCTCCTAATGATGGGTATCTAGGTGGCTTACACTTTGAGACTATTAAAAAATTGCTCCTACCTCCTCATCTTTTACTATACAAATATATTCCTTTCTTCTGAGTATATATCTACTAGTAGAATCACAGGATTGTAGGCTTGTGCCCACCAGTGATGGGAACACAGTAGGTGATGACTACATGACAGCAGCCATATAATTTGATAGTGGTGTTCAGCTCTCCAATTGATGGAGTGGCAAAAACACTTGACAAAACAACTGTAAATACCAAGAGAAGGAGGAGGGGAGGTGCTAATGTCATGTTTATGTGCATGTAACACTACAGCTCTAAAGTTTATAAACAGGCAAACTAAAATGATATATGAATAAATAAATCAATGGATAGATCAAAACATGTATACTAAATAATATATACTTTATATATATAACATAAATACTTTTTAATATATGTAATACTTTTAATAATATTTGTAGTCATACTAATAATACAGAGCTCTGATCCAGGTTCTCACCCTCACACACAGAAATATCCTTCTGGGGACACAAGAGATTTGGATCACAGTGAAACCTTCAGAGTGGTCAGTATTACCTTTAGCTAAGTGCTGGTTAAGGAAATGGAAGTTACTTGTCAATATACCAAATTCACCTTTTAGGAAATTAGTTTTTTCTTGGTATCTGTGAAGTCAAACAACACATACAAAAGCAAAATTATTCAGGAAAAATAATTGGTCAACATATCTGCAGAGATTTGACTGTTCTGCTGATTCCCATTAAAGAACAACAACAACAAAACTGGTAAAATCAGCATCTATCCTCTCTAGTCAATTTTATGCTTTTGGCAATCTGGAGATACCCCTGCTTTGAGGGCTCGGTGCTATTCTGTAGAATCATTTATACTCCTAACAGAAGTGGGTCCAGGGTTCAGAGTTGAAGCGGGAAGTTGAAACAAAAATTCAAAGTTCCAGTAGCCCTGCTGAGTTCTGGAAGAATCCTCTACTAGAAACTTAGAATTGAGGCAACCTTGCCTGCTATCTTTACCTCTAACCCTCTATTCAATAGAGATAATGAGATTAAGAAGTGCAATTCTGATGGAAAGACACCACTGGGAAGTGGGACTGGGACTAGAACTCAGCACCTATCTTTGGACTGTGCTTTCTCTGAAATCACACACAATAACCCTACAAGGAAATCTGGCAGGCAAGCGTGGATATACGGGGACAACAATGCTAGGAAACAAGGCCATTTAGCAGTAACAGTTACCTCATACCTTCTCTGCCTTTACCCCGTCAGGTGCTGAAGTGACCACTGGGCATAAAGCTATCTCCCCTAATTTATGGGATCATCCAATGACTTGCTTTACCAGAATTAGGTAGGTTTTGAAGAAGAGCAAAAGAATTAAAAGGATTTTAAGGGATTTGTTCAAGGTCACAGAATCAATCAGAGACAGAATCCAAGTGATATCCAGTTCCGTCTGACTCCATTGAACAACACTCAATCACCATCTAATGTATAATAATACTTACAGTGAGAAAATCAAATAAAGCAGCAAAGAAAGTACTTTTCCTATTTTTATCTCCACCTGCTATAGGAATATTCCTTCTCAATATGAATGGAAACAGAAGCTATCAGTTACCACTGGTGAAAAATCAGATGAACTTCTGGAAATTTGGTTAGCATACCAATCATCACCAACCTTGAAAAATGTAGCTCTGAGGATGAATGTTATCTTTGCAGAAAAAAAATATGGCATTTAAAAAATAAAACAGGAGGTTCTCGCTCTGTAATACCCCAATTCCACAAGTCACCTATCATTAACTCTGCACTTAACTCTTTCATTCAGATTGAATAACACTCTGGAAAAGGCAGCTAGGCTACTTAGACATTCATACCTATATAGGATAGGAATTCATTTTTTAACCACTGAACATTTACTCCTTATGGACAGAAAAGGTAAGATATGAGTGAAAAACGTTTTGAGGAAAGAACTATTTCCCCAGGACAATTCAAAATAGGTGGAAAGTGCTATAGTAATTTTCTTGCAATAGCATAGTTTCTTTGCTTATTAAATTTTGAAGAGGTTATCAATTTGGAATATAACCTAAAGAGTTTATGTTTCATAATTTTACTTTATTGCTGAAATATTTATGCAAATATTCAGTGTAGGAAGATGCTGCCAGATGGAAATGCAATAGTTGTGGAATTCTTCCTGGCATTTTCGACAGAATATATAATACTGAATCGCCTTATGCTAATGCTTTGCAATGGAATACATATTTTATAGCTACTTTGAAATGCAAATTTAAAAGATCTGAATACTTTAGAAATCATGCCATTGCAAAGTAAACTAATATAAAAAGTAGGAGTTCGATAGATAAATTACAGCAATGTTATATCAACTGTCTTTTGGTGAAAGTAATGAAGCATATCTTTATATAGCTTTTGTGTAAATATTCTTTAATATTTAGAAATGAAGCTAAATTTTGGCAAAACTAGTGTTAACTAAGCTTGAGCTATATGTGACACCTGTCAAATATCTGACTTCTAAGAGAATATTTACTCAGTTAAAGGATACTTAACTTTTTACTATACTTCTTTCTTTCTCACCCTAAGTTTCACCACTGGTAGATTTTATGTAGGGTATGTGGTATCTTTGCTACATCCAGAATGGAAACTTTAAGGTCTGAATATGAGCTGCAAAAGAATTAAAATTTTATTATAATCATTGAAGACTGTCAATTTTGAAATTTAAGTTTCTACAACTTGCAGATCAATTTTAACTCACTACATTACAATAACATGTGGGAATCAATACAATCAATCAATACAATACCATAACCCAGTCATTTATTAAAATCGTGGTTGGAAACTCGCTGTTTCAACACTAAAACACTAGGAGACTCTAGAAAGCATGATTTTCTCACTAATTCCATCAAACAATTTCTTCTTTCCCAATTGTGATATATTTTATCCAAGGCTTTTATATAAAATGGCATTTAGTTTTAAAAAGTATGGTTGTTTTTGACAATGCCTTGGATCTATATTCTTCTCCTAGAGCTATTTTCATACCAATCATGACTCAGTGATCGAATGTGGGCAAGAAGAAGGGAACCAGGAGCTTCCTATGAATAATTAAAATTATAAACCTCAGAGCTTAATTAAAAATAGCTATTTTGTTTCACTTACACTTTAAAAATACCTGGAGCATTTTTTCTTTCATTTCATTCTACCTCAGTCTCAAGAGAGTATTAAAAGCAAGATAAACAATATAAATGCATTTTACAGACAATAGAACATCCAAGTTCAGGAAAAACAATGTTGCTGAATTCACTATTAATAAGGAGTATATATATATATATATTCTTATTATATAAATATATAGATATATTCTTTTGCCATTA
>PVHY01012026.1:0-30432 GCA_004024945.1 Uropsilus gracilis
GGTGAGGTGAGGGTTTATTTATACAGGTGAAAATGTAACCCCCAAATTTATTTGCATTGTAAACCAATAGAATTTTAAATTAAAAAAAAATCTGAATTTTGGGGAGAGAAACCAAGGGCAGGGTAGATGAGGAAGAGTTACATCATGTTCCAAGGGTCCTCCATTTTGCAAAAGTGGAGGTACCAGTGGAGGTACTATGACTGGGAGGTACCAGCTAAGGGTGTTCTTTCTCTGAGATGTTGAAAATGTCCTGAATTGACTGTGTGATGGTTGCTCTTGTCTGAGTAGACTAAAACCCACTGAATTAAAAAAAACAGGAATGAACAGACTCGTGCGCGTGGGCACACACACACACACACGCACACACACAGACACTGTCTGCAGTGTGCTATCCTGAATTGGACCCTGGGATGGAAATCAGAGCCACACCTGCAGTTTGGTTAATAGCAATATTCCTTCTTGGTGACACTTGCCAATAGCGATGAGGATGGAAACAGTCGTGATAGTGGGAGCTGTCCTACTGCCTCAAAACTTTGATAAATCTGAAATTGTCCATGAAACTTATCTAGCATGTGGCCTTAGGGTATTCCTGGTGGCTGAGTGTCCCCTCTCAAAGACCTCTGGAATGTACGTGGTCCCCTGTTGTCAGCTCCTGAGTTGCCATCAATTTTTATTTTTATAAATAAGATTCCAACCAACATTTAAATGCACTTGGCTCCTTTCTGTCTTCTGCTGAGTTATTCTGTTGGAATATATTTTCAAGAAGTGGGGTTCCTGAAGTGTCAGCCTGGTGATACTTTTCTAAAGGTGTGTGTTGTCTGATGACCTTCTAAAAGGGTTGGCACTATACCTGGGACATAATAGATGCTCATTAAATGGCATTTATTCAACATCCTGCTCAATGTTACAGTTACCACTGCTGTCTGTACCCCATCCAGTGCTGACACCCTGGAGGGCCATCTGCTCCACTGACTGGCTATTTTTCTCCACACCAGTTTGGGCTTTTGTGGCTAACAAGCTTTTGGGATCTCCAACTGACTTGTCCTCCATGCCAAACCCCCTCTGACCACCCAGAGTATGACCAGGAGAACGGAAATTGGATCAGAGTTTGCAGGATGTATCCATGGGCATTGTCTCTCAAATCCCACAGAGCTCCTATCTCCTATTTAAGAGTTGTGGGCAGATACCATAATATAAAATGTCTCATTTAACTGTTTGGTAGTGTGTCATCCAGTGGTATTAAGTACACTTGGTCTGTGTAATCATCACCCATTATCTAGTTCCAGAACTTTCTTATCACCTCCAAAGGAAACCCCATGCCTATCAGCAGCCTGCAGAGTTCCTTTACAATCTAGAACACTTCTCAGTTTGGTTAAGTGGGCCAGTGATAGAGGATGATGGGAGGAAATGTGTTTCTTGAACCTTCAGCTGGGAGTTGCTTGTAATTCACTTGTTCAAGTTCAAGTTCAAGTAGCTGTAGCAAAAGGGGAATCGGCTGGCAAGACTGGGACGTGCAGAGCTGGCTGGTTTTAGGTGTGGCTGGATCCAGGATTCAAGTAGTGTCTTCCTTTCATCTTTTTCTCTCTGGGTTTGGTCTCAGGCAGCCTCTGCAGAGCAGGAGAAAAAGTCCAAGCTACTTCAGGGGTTCTTCTGGATCTTGATCCGCAGGGTCAAGAGAGATGCCTCCTTCCTTATGTCAATCATTTCCTTAAAGGACCTGATTGGCACAGCTTGGGTCACATGTACATTTGGGCAAGGGGATGGGGTTTCATGATTGACAGCTCTTATGTGATCCCAGTTCTAAGAAATCAGATTTCACTCGGGTATGGGAGGGGGACTTGGTCTCAAACTGCAGGTCCAGTAGAATGTTTTAACCATCACCCATTACATTTTCCTCTCTGTACTTTAAAAGGTTTATTGTCTGAATCTGCAAGACCTCACATTTATACTATGCTTGCAAAAATAGCCACTGAAGTTACAAAGGGTCAATTATGCCCACATAATGGGATCTTTGGTCAATGGCTCAAACCCTGCCGATGCTGCACTTGAGGCTATTGCCCTCTGTTCCAGGGGATGCAGAGCAGCTGTTCCCTGAAGAACCTTCTCAGCTGTCCATCCTGGTTTCCATATCTGCCACTATTTCCATGTGAAGAAATAAGAGGTTGACTTTTAGTTGAAGGTTATTAACACAACCTGGACTTTCATTGTTATAAGCATATCATCCCCATAGCCTTTCCTTTGTATGAAACGCAGAGCATGTCAGTTGGTGTGGAGACACTGGACTCGCGAAAAGTAGGTGTTTATGCCACTCACTGTTTGCTTGACCATGGGGCAGTCGCTCTCCTTTCCTGGTCCTCAGTTTCCCCATCTCTAAAAAAAGTGGAAGGAGCTGATTTCCTGTGTCATATTCCCTTTTGACACATCCTGTAATTTTTTTCATTTTTAAGTACAATGTAGCGGTTCATTTCTGATGGCATCTTACCTTTCAAGGAACGCTGTTTTGCTTTGCTAACGAAGAGACAGTGTCTCCTGTGGTCTAGCCTTTTGAGCCAGGTGACCTGGGTTCTGCTTTCCGCATCATTTCTTACTGTGTGGCCTTGGATACAATTGTTTACCCTCTCTGGGCCTCAGTCCCCAGAGGTCCAAAACATGGGTAATATAATATCTGCCTCTTAGGACTGTGGTGGGGAGTTCATGAATAAATAAAGAGAAAGTGCTTGAACAGTGTGTCCTGCAAAGACTAGGAAGTTGTAGCTGTTATTCCCAGTTTTCTGTTGGCGACAACTCTACCTTGTGTGGCTTTGCACAGTGTGGGTTCTTTTCTTAGGAGATGGTAAACCCACAAGTGAAACTACAGGCCAGGACTCTTGCTGATCCACTTTGCCTAGTTACCTTGCAGACAGCTTGGACCAGAGTCATGGTCAGCGTCTGCAACCCAGGAAGCACTGACTTCAGATAGTCATACCTCACAGGTGCATCAGCACACAGGGGAAACCGAGGCCCAGAGCAGTGCCAGCACTTGTCCTAACGAACAAGCTAATCAGCAGCCCACAGGGGACCCGTGCTCTGAGGAGTTACAAGGCAAGCTGCCTGACTACTCAGGTCTCCTAGCCTATTTTCAGAGTCAGACTGAGAAATGGAACCAGCTCTGTGTCTGGGAGTGTGGGGGGGCACTAAACACAGGCCAGCAGGGCCTCGGGCAGCAGAAGCTGTTGGGTGCCAGGGACACTGGGACTTGATCCCAGTGAATGTGCCCAGAGGACAGCACACATGGTGCTTCAGTCCTCTCTATCGTCTGCTGCCCAGAAGTGCCCGGTTGGTGCTGGGGACAATGCACCCCTCCCGTTGTTTTGTCATCCCCTCTGTGGATGACAGGACAATGCTGCGTCCACTGTGAGAGCTGTACTGGTGCTGGCCGGGTCAGCAGCCTCCATCAGCAAAGCATCGGGCTTGCCTTGCAGCATGCAGGTCACCTGGTCCTTTTATTTCATTTTTAACCCAGTATGAAGGCTCAGGAGCCTAGTACCCAGAGAGCACATCTCAGCTTTCCGCAGTGGGGAGACAGGCTAGCCGAGATTTCCTCTGGGAGAAGTGGAGGCTGGTAGGACATGCATTTTAGGGATGGTGGACAGTTGAGTATGTAGTCTGTCTAAGCCCTAGGAGTAGGGTTGGCTTCAGTTCTGACCTTCCTCCCACCTGCCAGGGCAGATGTACCCAGTGCTGTTCCTTGGGGGCACTTTAATGTGCCCGCAGGGGAATACTGTAATAACAGTGGTTTACTGTACCCGCCCACATGCCTGATGCATTTAAGGACTTTGGTTAAGTCATTTCTCACAACAAGACTGGCCCAGTGTTATCCCCATTTCTAGCTGAGGGGCCTGGGAAGTCAAATGCTCTGCCCAGCGCTTGGACACGCTGGAACTCTGCCTGCAGCTGGAACCTTGTGGTCCCAGTACCCACTCTGTCACATCCCCGGGTCTCTCCAGCTCTGGGAAAAGTGATCTGGGGCCACAGGCCTTTTAGAAACTTCACTCCTAGCCGGGCGTGGTGGTTTGTGCCTGTAATCCAAGCTCTGGGAGGTAAGAGGCCAGGGATTGCAGGTTCAAGACTACCCAGTTAACACAGCAAGACCTGGTCTTGAAAAAGCAGCCAGGCGCAGAGGCAGGTGACTGTAATCCCAGCTACCTGGGAAGCTGAGGCTGGGGATCGGTTGAGTCCATGGGATTGGGACTACCCCAGGCAATATAGCAAGACCTAGTTTAAAAAAAAAAAACAACAGCAAACTTTACTCTTGCAGGCTCACTTGGATCACTTTGCAGGAAACAAACCTTTTGCATTTACTTGTTCTCAATTTTCCCTGATAGTGGAACTTTTTCCTTTATAACCGATCACTGGACACTGTTGCTTGGTGCTTATTTACTGAAAAAAATGCTGCTGTGTCAAATGAAAAGAGTAGAGACTTGAAGGTGAAGAGGAGATGAGAACCAACGTGACACTACAACTTCATCAACTCTTTGCTTGAGGACCTTGGATAAGTCATTTTATCTCTAGAATCTGTTCTCACTTCAGATAGAGACAGTGTCAGTTTTCACAGAGCTGTTGGAAGGTTCGAAGCAAAGCAATGGGTGTGAAAAAGGTTTCTCCATTTTTAGTGAGTGGTGAACTCCTATTCATTCTTTAGAGCCTTTTTGACCCCATTCTCCACCCACAGTTCATCAGAATGAATTGTGCCTTTATCTGTTTCCATTCTGGTCTAGATATTGTGAATTATAATCATCTCAATAAAAGCACTAGTATAGATGCTAAAATCTGAAGAAATCTATTCACAGACTCTAGATGTCTTGTTTTTTATGTATTCCTAAGACAGTAGCTAATATCTGTTCAATAACTTTCTCTGGGTTGAATTAAATTGTGGAGAATAGTTACATGCAGAAAAGGGTTTGGGGTAGACTGGAACCTCCAAAGATTTCACTTTTGCAATACAAGCTGGTTGGCTCAGCCAAGAGAACCCACACCCTCTGCATAAGGTATGCAGGGGCTACCGCTCCCTGTTGTAGAGTCTGAGTAGTCCCCGGTTCCCTGGAGGATCAACATTCAGAAGATTTCGGCTATGTTTTCATAGGTGTGTTTACACTTCAAGTCTGTTGCTCATGCGGAGGCTCTTCTTTTTTATCAAAACCCTGGATTTAGGCCAGGCACAGTGATGCATGCCTTTAATTGCAGCCTACGAAATAAGGCCGAGCTGGGAATCGCTTGAATCCGTGGGTTTGAGACCTGCCCGGGGTAACATAGTGAGACCTAGTCTCCAAAAAATAGCTGATGCACGCCTGTAATCCCACCTACCTGGGAGGCTGAGGCTGGGGATCGCTTGAGTCCATGGTACCCCAGGCAACATGAGCCTGCGGTCCCCCGGGAAAAATAGTGAGACCTAGTCTCAAAAACAAAAACAAAACCAAAGCGCTGGACTCAAGCACAGGGGCTTTTTAACATTCATGCGAAATATTTAAAGCATAGAACACCTGATTAAAAAACAACAGAAGCTCTCAAGCAACCTGTGATCAGGGATGCCAGTCAGGTATTGTCATGTCACCTGATTCACCTGTGAGCCTGTTGCTGTACCTACTCCCAACATTCAGATGAGAAAACTGAGACTTGGGAAGGGAACGTCTTTCACCCAAGGTGAATGCCCAGGCAGAAGCCATGTGGTGGGGAGCCAGTGGGAAGTCTTACTGCGACCTCCTGCTCCAGCTTCTGAGAAGTTAAAAGTACTTGGAGAAAGGAGACGTCTACACGCTGGCTTAAGCCTGGCATGTATGTAAATGGCAGCACCGAACTCTCCCCAGTTCCCTGGAGCCTGGGTGCCCTAGATGGGTCCCAGCCTGGACCAACCAGCCTTGGCATGTTTCCTGTGTAGTCACCTCCCAGCATCTGGCTTCCTGACATCCCAAGCATCCCCAACAGTGCCTACAGTGCACAGTCTCCATGATGTAGGGAACCAGGTGGGCACATTCCAGGTCTTCACTGCAGGAGCCCAGAGTGGATGCTGATGCTCCTTGTGTGTGAAATGTACACCCTGCATTGCATATTCTAGGGACACTAGTGTTCCTGTTCTCTACATTTCCTTTTTCTGTTGTTTTCTTCCCCTTCTCATCTCTTCCTAGGCCATCCCTTCCTGGGGGTGAAGAGGAGATGCGAACCAATGTGACACTACAATTTCATTTACTCTTGACTGGAGGACCTTGGACAAGTCACTTTATCTCTAGAATTTGTTCTTAGGAAAGAGACAGTGTCAGTTTTCACAGACTTGTTGGAAGGTTCAAAGCAAAGCAATGGGTGTGAAAAGGGTTTCTCCATTTTTAGTGAGTGGTGAACTCCTATTCATTCTTTAGAGCCTTCTTACCCCTTCTCCTCCCACTTCTGACCTACTCTTGTCATCCTTTGCCCCTGGACCTTCTGCTTTCTGAGAGGCCTTCCACAGCTCTCCGTCTTCACCCTAGGGTGGTGGCTCATCCCTGAGCATAGAGGTTCTTAGAAATGTTTGATCAAAATCAAGGAATAAAATACTAATCAGCCACAGTCCCCTATTTCAACAAGTTTCTGCTAATTGCTCCAGGGTATCTGCTATTATCATAGAGGCACGTTTCAAATACTAAGACTTTCATCTCATTTTCACAGCCTGAGCTCTCTGTGGAGAATATATGCATGTATATGGAGTATATGCATGAAGTGCAAGCATATACTTATGTGCATATGCAGGGGAGTTCCCCCTCCTACGGAAGACCTGGGTGTAGTCAGTGTGGGTTCAGCCCAGCCCCCTGCTTTCTGTGTGTGCGATTTTCTGCTGGCTCCTTCACTGCCCTAACCTCCAGCTTTCTCCTCTGGAAATTTGGAATGGTTCTGTCCAAGTCCCAGGATGGTTATGGAAATGAAAGCAGATGCACTGTATATTAAGTACATGATGTATATGAAGTGTGTTTGATGGAAACACTATTTACTTATTCTACTTTTGTTGAAAGTAACAACTGGTATTTACTGACAGTGAACATCTGTGAGTTTGTGTCATAATCTCTAACAAAATTCCACAGAATTATTTCTTTGGGAGACATTCCCAAAGGTGGGTGTGGCTGAGGAACAAGAAAAAGGAGACATTCTTTTTAGCAGGCAGATGTTGAAGAGCTAAATGTGGATTTAATCTTGCATGTCAGTTGATCGATGACCCAAGCTATTTGAAACTGTAGGTTAAGAAGTGTTCTGAGGTTAAGACTGGACTCAGTGGGAGAAGTGCTTCGTTTGTGATGTCTGCTATGGGTGCACAAGACAGAAGTATGCTTCCCTCATTCTTACCATCCCTAAGCTGCATGTAGCTGTAGTCAGCATTCAGGGCAACAGAAGTCAGAGAGTAGCCAGTTGCCCTAAGCTAAAGGTGGGGGTGGGGCTGGGGGAGATGGATGCCCTGCAGGGGGTGAGGATTCCTGGAATATGAACAACAGTGTCTATTTTGTTTGGGTCATTTGTGCAAGGATGTCACAGCTTCCTGCCATCCACCTGCACTGGACAATTACCCTCTGCCCACCTGAACTGAACTTTTGCCCACGTGCATATCTCAAAATGCAATGGAGCTGCGTCATTTCTGAACATTGATGGTGACACATATGCCTTTGTCCCCAAATCTGTCAAATGCTAGACCATACCATTTTGATCTGTTTGTTTCTCCCCCTTTTGATGATGACTCATGCCAGTTATAAGAACCTGTTCTTTTCTGAGTCAATTATACCTTGCTGGTAGGACTTTCATAATCTTGCTCTCTGAAGCTCTTTAGAATGGTGGTAGGCGGGGAAGTGAGGGAGCCCAGGTTGGGGTGACAGCCCCACGCCCAGCAGGGCTTCATGCCCAGCATCGTCATCTAGCACCTGTCCCCTGGAGGATGCAGGAGGCTGGAGACCGCCTGCTTTTCTTCAGCGCTCCAGGGTCTTAGCTTTAGAATGGATGCTCACCCACGTCAAGAGAAGACATTCTTGTGGCCAGCATGTGTCTCGTCCACCACCCCCACCCCATCACACAGTGATGAAGGAGAGATTATGTTGCTGCTCTTTTGCAAAGGTTTGGGATGAGCTTGAAGCTAACACAGCTGCCATTTGAAAGCCATGCTCTGGTCCCTAAGTTGACTTTTCTGTACTGGTTGGCCATTGCCCCGGGATTCTGCATCGAAAGGTGGAACTTTGTCCCACTTGCTCCGAGGCTTAGGCACAAATCCACACGTGGCTGGTGGGAAAAGGGCTGGGACACCACTCTGTCTTCTCTCACAGAGGCAGAGACCAGGACCTAAAGCCCTTAGGGCATGTGGAGCCCCCTTGTTCTTTTTTTCTACCTTCAGACTCAGAGACACCCCTAAGGACCAGGATTTTGACACCCTTGCACTTGCTAGGAGAGTTTCTGGTGTGGAATAAATGTTCTGTGAGTTTGTTGGCAGAATGAATCACACTAGCTCTGCCCCGCACCCCTTTTTTTTCTGTTTCTGCCCCTCGGAGAAAAGACGGTTGTGTGTCCTCCCCTGGGTGCTCTGCCAGGCTGCAGGAAGGAATGAGGACTAAGCTTGTAGATTGACGCAGGCATTTTGGGAGCTTTCTGTCACGTTCACACCCTGAGCGGAAAACCTCAACTCACCTTTGAAGCCTCTGGGGTGCTTGAGCTTTGTTGGGTGGCGGGGAACCCTTCCCGGACCACACAGCCATCACCTCCTCCCTGCCCCTTCATTAGGGGGAACATGGGTGTGGGTTCCTGGATCGGGGGCTGGTGAGGATCAGTCTGGTGTCTGGCCTGGCTTTGTGGCTGCATCAAGAATGTCACCACATGTTTATGTTTTCATTCATTTTTTTGCCTTCTATAGATGTGGCCAAAAATGGATTTCTGAATTGTAGCTCATGAAGGGTTTTGCCCCAGCAATTGCTCTTCTGGGAATCTACCCAAAGGAGACCTCAATGTGGGTACAAAGGGACACCTGTGCTCGTATGTTTCTTGCAGCACTATTGCAAGGACCTGGAAACAATCCAAATGCCCCAAGACAGATGACTGGATGAAAAAGATGTGGTCTATATACACAAGGGAATATTATGCATCAAATGAAAGTACACAACTGCGGGAGAGGACCAGCTAGAGTGGCCAGGGAGGGGAGGTGATGGGTGACCCCCCGGGGGTTACAGTGATGTGAAATAAAAATATATAAATAATTAAAAAAAAAAAAAAAAGAATGTCACGATAGGCCTTTCTCAGCTGCTGTCCATGGACCTGACAGGTGGGAACCAGTACCAAGGAGAAGTTGGATAGGGATACAGATAACCTTGTGTAGAAGGTGCTGCAGAGTGGGGTGGGGTGGTTGGTGCCACAGAATGAACAGGAGGAAGGGGTGGGGCTTGTTCCTTTGGCATCGTCTCCAATTCCCCTTCTCTGGCCCAGCATGGGGGCAACACCCAGGTGCAGCGAGGGCCAGTCACATTGGTGTGTGACAGGGTACCAGACCCCAAGGTACCAGCCCTGAACCAGCCCACAGGGGAGAGAGCAGTCAGATTCAGTCTGTCTACCATCATCCCACCCACACCTAGGGCAGAGTATGGCACCTTCCCAAAGAGAGAGTTGGGGGAATTCCTAAGGGCCTCAGAGCATCGCCAGTCCCACCACCTTGGAAATGCTAAGGTCTAGATTGTGTCTGACATAGGACCCTAATTTTACACAGGTTCATCCTGGTGTTTCCAAGAGGATGAATTGGACATGAGATGTTGAGATCATACAGGCCTTGTAACTGGAAGCCTGTCTGAGACCCTTGATCTGTGGATGACCTTCCTTTGTCTTGGGGCGATAATTGCAATGCCCAACTGCTTGTCTTTTAGGTAGTAAAATCAAAACATGTGTCCAAGCTAAGTGATCATCCAGTTCCTCTGAGCAGAGGGGAAAGGAGCCCAGCTGATGGGAAGGGTGTCTTTTCTTGCTTAATGGCCTTGTTTATCTCTTTAGAGTCACTTTACTTTTAAACTCTCCTAGTGGTCATATGGCTACTTTTCAACATACTTTAGTATAGAATGATTGTTCGGGCTAACCTTTGCTTTTAAACATATCTCTGGTATAGAACATAGAGTTTGGTTTTTCTTTTTCCTTTTTTTTTTTTTTTTTTTTTTTTTTTTTTTTTTTTTTTTTTTTTTTTTTTTTTTTTTTTTTTTTTTTTTTTTTTTTTTTTTTTTTTTTTTTTTTTTTTTTTTTTTTTTTTTTTTTTTTTTTTTTGGTATTGTGGAACAAAGCTTTTTAAAAAGGCAATGTTGTTCATTTACATTTATTGTTAATGCTCTATTCACTACTGATAGAATCTGCTATCCGGGCTTGCTCCTTATTTTGACTGTTATTTGATTTCTCCTGTACATGTGGTTTTAGGGTGGACTATACAGTCTCACTGTAGATTACTTAGATCTTATCTGACTTACTTCTTAATCTAATTCTTCTAATGGCTAACGGACACAAACAGGAGTGTTCTAATTTCTCTAGATTGCCATATATAGCTATCTCAAAGCAGAGGAACTTTGGACTTCCTTCTATAGGCAGGCAGCTTGGGGCTCTTGCTTCCTCCTGGGTCAGCTTTCTGCCCTACCCCCATACTGCTGGGCTCAGGGTTGAGAAACACCATTATTTTTGGTTCTTCTTTCTGGTTTTACGTCCAGCTTGTGATCGCTTGATGCATTGGTGACATAAATTCTGGGCAAGTTGCACAGTCTCTCTGAGCCCAGCCTATGGATCTTATCTTTCAAAAAATACAAACGCTAATACACTAGAAGATGTAGGAGGCTGCACCTGGTACATGTTAGCTACCTGATAAATATTAACCTCTCTTCCGTAGTGTTCTTAGTGGTTTGGCATGGTAACAGGTTTGTCTTTATACTGTAAACCTTGAACTCCAGCCTTCTCTTGCTTTTGTCCTTGTTCTTGGAGGTATGGTGACCTTTCTTTGTATTCTATTATTTTTTTTATTGAAGTACAGCTCACATGACATAAAATTAACCATCTACTGGCATTTAGTACATTCACAAGATTTTGCAGCCCTCATCTCAACCTAGTTTCAAGTATTCTCAGCACCCCAAAAGGAGAAGGTGGTTTTTTTAAGGATGTCAGCTTTAAGGCCATCTGGGTTTTCCAGCTGTCATTTTGGGCATATAATTGTCAGCCTTTGTTTTCTCATCTTTAAAATGGACATAATATTGATCATCTGTTGAGAGTGAAAGGAGACCATTTTATGGTCAGTTTCCTTAGACTTCCGGCTGAGTGAGTACAGTTTTAAATTTAGAATTTTCAAGATTTTATTGGAGAAAAGCATCAACACACACTCACAGACAACTTAATCTTTCAGTTACAAACACAATACACCAGGATACAGAAGGGGGATATGGAGGGAGGAGGAAGGGGGATACAGAGGGGGGATATGGAGGGAGGAGGAGGGATCAATTAATTCACAATTGTGATAAATCAATAAAATGAATTAAAAAAAAACAATACACCATTAGATGATAACAAACCCATGTCCCATACATCTATACTGTCCAAGACCTCACTATGACCACTTACCACAATGTGTGTCTCAGCCAGTGGGGTGAAGTCGTCCCATCAGTTCTTCAGCAAAGATTGCTGGGCTTCAAAGGGATGTCATCCCTTCAAAGGGATGCCCACCAGCCACTGGATGGTCGGAGAGGGTGGGGGACGTCTGGTCCACATGTGCTCTAAAGTCTTAGTGATCGTTCATATATTTATACTAATCTTTAGCTAACTCATAAGCATCATTTCATCTTTATCACTCCTTCATACTCTTGATTTTTTAATGAGGTTTATCAGCTGCTCTCACACTGAGTAGGGTATAATCAGTCAATTTCACACATCAGTTAAAGCAAACAAGTTACTGGCATTTAAAATCAAAAGAAGATGCTTTTTTCCCTCCTTGCACACAATATTCATGGTATTCTAAGTGTTTCCCAACTTTGTCTTCTCCTCCTAAATGCTGGACACATTATACAATTCACATCATTTTGTAAGTTTTTTTTAAAATCAAATTTATTGAGGTATACATTGTATAACAAAATGAACTCATGCCAAGTATGTAATTCATTGATTCCTAGTAAATGTACAATTGTACAATTATCACCAACATTGAAATGATAGAACATTTCTGTAATTTTCAGTTCATAGCGATAGTCCCTAAAAACCATTGCTCTGCTCTTTATGGATTTTCCTTTTCTGGACATGTCTTATAAACAAAATCATATGTTATGTGGTCGTTGATGTCCGACTTCTTGCATGTAGCATAATGGATCTGAAGTTCATCCATCTGTAGCTCATGTCCATTCCTCACTCCTTTTTAAAGGCTGAATAATATTCCACTGTGTGGCTATACCCTATTTTGTTTATCCACTCACTTGTGGGTAGACATTTGGGTGGTTTCTACTTTTGGTTACTGTGAATCTAGTCTTTTGAACACTGAGTTTATTGGGGGTGTATGCTTTCATTTCTCTTGCCCATGTCTTTAGAAGAGAATTGTTAAATCATGTTAAAAGATTTTTTAAAAATTAAGTTTGCCAATGGATACATTGGTGCTCAATAAATGGTGGTAATTTTTTCTCTGTGAACTTTTCTGATGTAGATAAATAGTATTATCTGCAGACATGTTATCTGTATTTGGTAGGTTTCTCTGTTCCCATCGTTACCCACCTGAAAATTTTCTTGTTCATTGACAAATTAGAATCCACATTTGAAATAACTGCTTAGTCTTCATGGCCCAGTCACTTCCTTTTGTAACCAACATTTACTGAGCCTCAGCTGGGGGTTTTATGGTAGAACCTATGTCCCAAGAAGGGACAGTGACTACCCATTTTTCTCCTCACTGGAATCCTGTCACATGGGACAGTATTTGTTAAATGAATGAAAACAAGTCACTGTGACTGGAGAGCCCAGAGCAGACTATTGTGCCCTCACTGTGTCCTTACCATCAAGGGTGAGAGCTAGCTTGTCCATCTTATGGCTCTGGCCATGTGTCTCTTCCCAAGTCCACCCACGTTGAACTTGAGAAGTCCATGTTGTAGTTTGAAATCAACCCTGCTGGGACTGTTTACATGGCAGAAATGGGCAAGACTTAAAATCTGGATTTCTTCCCTTTTCCTTTTTTTTTAAGAGTCTAGAATTAAACATTTGCCAGCGTACCTTTGCACCCTCTTCTGTTATTCTCCTGACATGATAGTTTTTCAGAGATGAAAGGGCATGTGGAGATGAAGGCACTGGCCCAGGATCACACACCCAGGAAATGACAGAACCAGAATTCAAACCATCTGACCTTGGTCTAGCTCCTTGATTCCAGGACCGCACAGTAACCCTCGTGGCCCATTTTGTCATTTCTATTTGCGTCTTTTGTTTTCTTTTTCCTGCCAGACCCCTCTGTCACCCAACCATTTTGCTTATTTCTTAGCATCTTAGGTGCCAAGATTTCTTGGCATGTTGCCTGGGCAATGCTTTGCTGCTGTCCTTCCTTACTGGGAACTCTGTGTTTTGTTTTTGTTCCTGCAGAATTTCGCTAAAGAGTTTGTGATCAGTGATCGGAAGGAGCTGGAGG
Source organism: Uropsilus gracilis (assembly GCA_004024945.1). NCBI lineage: Eukaryota > Metazoa > Chordata > Mammalia > Eulipotyphla > Talpidae > Uropsilus > Uropsilus gracilis. The sequence continues at coordinate 13,631 of PVHY01012026.1, forward strand.
AAGATTTCATCAAGAACGAGCTCAAGAAGGCTGGGGGAGCCAATTACGATGCACAGGCCGAGTAACCCCATCCCTCCCCCGCCCCTTGCCAAAGTCATCTGCCTGCTCCCCGGGGCAGGGGACCCCAGCCTCGGCTACCAGCCCACCAGCCCACCAGGGAGAGGAGACCCAACGAGAGGCAACGCCCGCCACCCTGTCTGCCACCCAGCTCCCTTCCCCACTTCCCTCCTGGGCCCTATTGTGTCCTATCTCATGGAGCATCTTTCTTTATCTTCTTGTTCTTTCTTCCCCTCTCTTTTTTTGTTCTAAAGAAAAGCCAATTTGATGCCAACATCATGCACATCGTCAGATCTAAGGTGCCTCCTGCAGTCACCCTCTTTCCTGGCGGGTTGCTCATGCACCTGCCTGACCTCCACCATGGCCCCATGCTGCTGCTGGGCCAGCGCAGTCATCTTGGTGTCCCTGATCCGCTGGCCCCTGAGGTGCCAGGGGCTGTGCCACACAGCCATCTTCAGGGCCCACACATCCATCCCTTCCTTAGGCTCAGAGCTGCTAGAGCACTCCCCAGGGTCCCTCTCCGCATCCCACTCAAAGTTGCCTAAGCTACATGTCCGACAGAGATGGTGCTCGCTGGTGAGAAGTTTGGACCTGACTCAGAAGAGAGAAGACATTTGCCTTAAAACTTTGCCTGGCAAACCCATGTGGTCTGAAATGGGCTTTGGATGGAAATCACTTGAAGGCAGGGAGAGGGAACAAAGGTCTGAGTCAAAACTGGAGGGAGGATCATTCAGGGTTCACTTCAGGGGCTCCCAAAGTGACGTCAGGGAGTATGGCCCTGCCGGCAAATGGGACTTTAGAACTGGAACTCGCCCCTCCCCTAGCTGTTAGGAGGGGCCTCTGCCAACAACAGCGCATGCTCCGGCTTGCTCTGTCGCCCTCCCTGCGGGGTGACCAGTAGCTCGTGCCTCAGAGGGACCAGAAACTGTGGTTTTAATCCTCGGTCTGCACCACACATGCAAAAGGATTTTCTTGTTCTTTTCTCAAAGGAAGATGGGATTGGCTTGGTTCTTCATGGGCACATTTTATAGCGTCTTTTTCTTTGTTTCCTTGCTCATTACACTCGGGAGAAACCTGTGCTGCGCTGGGGCGAGACCATCTGCCCTCAAACAGTGACAGGAATAAACGTTGATTTTGTTTTTCAAAAAACAAGTGTGTCTGGGTGGTCTTGTGGAGGCATCTGTCATCGGCTTCAGGCTTCATTTCACCGGCCTGGGTGGTTCATTCACATTCAGCCACTTACTCAATTTGTAGCAATAACCTTAAGGAATAGGCGCTGAGTGGGGCCTCACTTTTGGGAAACTGGGCTGCGATACACCTGAGACACCCACCTAGAAAGTGGCAGAGACGTGACTCGAACCCAGGTCTCCTGAGGTTGGCTCTGTGGCTGGTGAGGGGCTTGGGGAAGGTTTGGATTTGGGACAGAGAGGTAACAGAGAATTGGAGTATCTCTGTGGCTGCCAGCACCCTCTTCTGTCTCTTCAGGAAAAGTGGAAGGGAATCACCATCCTCAGCTGGGCCATGACATCCTTTCTGAGGTTGTCCTGAGCTGAAATCCTGGATTCTGGCACGCCAGGTCCAGTGGGAACTCAGAATCAGGCTGGAGAAGTTCCAGAGACACAGACAACTGGGGTTGGAGGAGCCAGTGTGAGGCGGGAGAAATCCAAAGCCTGAATGGGGGCTGGGAGGATTTTTGGCAGGGTGCAGTCAGGCCAGTGACACCGCCCATGAGGACACAGCCCACCCCTGCCACATCTGGGTTCTAAACCCTGCGCCTCTGGTCACAGCTGCGTGACTTTAAGCAAGCTAGTTAACCCCTCTGGGCTTCTGCTTCTCATCCGCAAAACAGACAATGATTACTTCCTGTGATCGGTCGGGAAGCTAGAGGAGCAGTGAGGTTATGAGGATGTCCTCATTACATCAGGCTGCCACGAGGGTTGGTTGACTCAGCATGATCCAGCTTTCCTGTACCAAGAACAGAGAAGCCAAATTAGATCCCCAAATTAGATCTGGCCTGTTGGCTCCAATCAGAGAATTTAGGATGATTACAGATAAGTGTAAACCCCCTATGCAGAAGAAAAGCCAGCTTCTGGTCAGGACATCAAGGAAGGCTTCTCTGTGGAGATGACCTGTAAGCTGAGAGCTTCAGGAGAGGGAGGATGAAGCAGGCAAAAGGTGGGGGAACAAACATTGCAGAGGGTGCCTGTTGAGGTGCAGTGAGGGTGGAGTTGGGCTGTGTGTCCAAGAGCCTGGTTTTAATAAAAAAAAAAACTGGCTCAGGCCATTGGTGGGATTTTGGAGGATATCTCATGAGATGGGCCTTGCCTTTATCATCTCTATCCCCCCATAACTAGCACTTAACAGGTGCCTAAGTGTCGGGGTACAAAGGATTATTCCCCTACCCCATCTGGGTTCTTCTGAGGGTGACAGATGAACACATTAACATCAGACAGATTAGTGGGGAAAAAAGCCAAAATGTAATAATGTACATAAGGAGAATTTACATGATTGTAAATTCTGACAAATACTGGAACAGTCAGGAATAATTATCCTGACTGGATATTCTTTCTTAGTTACTTTTGGGGGGAGTATCTTTATTTTTTTAATTAATTTTATTTTTTAATTGATTGTGCATGCATATATTTTACATCACTGTCTACCCAAGGTTCTCCCACCACCTTATCACCGTGAACCATCATCTAAATCTTTTGTGTCCGTCGTCCCCTGATTTACCTGGGTATTATTTCACATGACAGACAAGAAGGAGGTGGTAATCTCCACTCTGAAAGTAAAAAGGGGAACTTCTCCAAGAAGGCATGTTCACTCATAAACCTACACCTCGGTGAAACTCCCCCAAACTACCATCTAAGGGTAGTTTGCTTCTAGGGAGCAGTGACTATTTCTCCTCTTGGGGAAACTGATTAAGGAGTGACACTCTTTTTTGACTAGGGGAAGAACAAAGACAAGAACAGAAGCTTCCCCTAGCAGTCAGGATCCTCATTCAGTCAACCCCAAACGATCTGCGTTGTCATGGTAATAGACTGCCCTGCCTGCTCTCCCCCTTCCTCAAAGGAACCCACTTAGCCTCTAGTTCCCATAGCAAGGTGACCAGGGGCTTACGCTGGGCACACTGGGAAAATATCCAACCCCATCCCAGTACTACTTGGAGCTTCCTCTTCGTGCTCCTGTGTCTGCCCAAGGCCAGGGCACCCAGGCCTGCAGGGCTGTGGATGCACTTCTGGGACTCAAATCACTCTGCTTAGATATGCTCTGAGTTCCTTACCCGTTGATCACCTACAGTTGATCCTGATCACCCCAAATCTTGATGCACACAGGCACCACTATTTCATTTCCCCCTTGATTTGGTGGGATGGGAATTCAGGAGGCTCAGCTGGGCGGTTCCCTAGCAGGGTCTTTCATGTGCTTGTTGCCAGCGACCCTCTCACATGCTGGGGCTGATGCTGGTGGTCAGGGGTAGAGGGACTCTGTTGGTTGCTGGCCCCCTGGAGGGTGGTCTTCAGGTTGTCTGACTTGCAGGGTACCACACCCCCAAGTGAGTGAGCTTCCCCGGGGACCCAGGTCTGGCTTTCCCTCTCCTCGTCTCAGGGGTCATGTGACAGGCAGCATCTGCCTTGAGCGTTAGTGGGGGCAGAGTGGGGAGTGATTGTGAGCCGCCCAGATGCTAGGGGAGGGCGCACAGACCTCTCAGTGGGAGGGTGGCCAGCTCTCTTCTGCCTTCTTTTCAGCGAGACACACAGTGACAGATGCTGTGCTGGTCCTGGGTGCCTCGCCCTCGGGACTCGAGCAGAGCGGCGCTGCAGTGAAGCAAGCCACTAATTACAGCCTATTTCTGTGCGCTCCCAGGGGAGGATTGCTGTTCCTAGCTGATTGCACCCCTGGGGCGGCTTCAGTTTCTTGGCTTTGCACTCCAGGGGGCTCCCCGAGGCTGGAAAGGGGGGCCAGCCCCAGGGGGAAGGCCTTCTGCTGTTCCCCACCCCCCATGGGTGCTCCTTACTCATCACAGTCCCTGCTGCTTCCTGTTCCTTGTTTCTTATGAGCCACACACAAGGAAGACAAACTAGTCAGAAGGTCACTAGGAGACATGACCCACCTGGGCGGGAGGCAGTGCGGGTCAGGTGCTGGTCAGCCAGGTCCCCACCTCCCAGAGCCGTAGCTTCCTAGCCTCCAACCAGAGCCAGAGCCAGAGTGATGGTCCTCACCCTTGTGTCCTTCTGGTTGTTGTCACCAATACCAAAGCTTGGGTGGTTTACAAACAGAAGATACTTCTTTCTCACGAGGAGGTGGGAAGTTGGGCATCAGGGACCACACGGTCGGCAAGGCCCTCTCCTGGTGAGATGTCCCCACACCCAGAAGGGATGAGAGAAGAAAACAAACCCAGAAGGGTTAGGCTCCTCCCTAAAAGAGAGGTCTCATGAGGGCACTCATCCTTCTAACCCTAACCACCCCATCCTCAAACACTAATCACCTTCCAAAGCCCTAGCACCATCCTAACATCATCACTCGGGGTGTTAGGATCCCACATACAAATTTGGGGGACACATTCAGACCACAGCATCACCCTGATATTTCTTCTGAGGACTGAACTGGGCATGCAAAGTGCCTGGCCCCATGCTGTCTGTTAATATGATGACGGCTGTGTCCTGGGAGACCATCAGGTCCAGGGGAAGCTCTGGGTCATCCTCTGACCTGGCACCAGTGCAGCTCGGTGGAACTATCTAGATCTTTCCAGCCTGCTCGCAGGCACCACCGCCCAAGGACCAACATGATGACTCTGGGTTTGGCAGGCATCCTTGACAACCAAAGGGCCTCTAGGAAATGTTAGTCTAGAACAAGCTCTCAGAACCCTAAGATGCGGGTGGGGCCCGGGGAACTGAGAGCCGGCACTGGGTCGGGTGGATAGTTCATCCAGCTCCCCAACTGACAGGTTGAAAAGCTTCAGGTAAGACACCTGAACCTGCTGAGGAAGCCAGGGCAAGCCAGGCACCTATGCCCAGTGCGGGACTGCTCTGAGCCTCGGCGAGCACAAACACAGTTGCCCTTCTCCCCGAGCCGGTGTCCGAGGTGGGATTTAACCTCAGGAAACCCCACACTTAAGCATCTTCCCACGATTTCATGCTGCAGAGTCTGCCCAGAAATGAATGAATAAATTCCAACATTCTGCCCAGGAGGTGACTGGTTAGCTTCTCCCAGGTCCCCAATAGCCCTTGTCCTAGACAAGGCCCTTGGCAGGTGGTCCCTCCCAGCTGCATGAGGGTGATCACGGATTGCCATGGGAACAAAGAGGGATCCCCGCCAGGCAGCCAAGCCCACCGTGACCAAGGGGTGCCAATAGTTTTCCTCTCATTCGAGATAAAAGCAAATATCTGTGGGAGCCACTGAGGCCCCCAGGGCCTGTTGGACCTATGAGATGTCCCTAGGAGATGCATTCACGTGCTCTGTAGTGGTACAACTGTCCAGGCTGGTTCCCCCTGCCTGGGTCACAAGAGAAGTCAAGGATCTGCCCAAAACATAGGCAACCCGAGATGTTCATGGGAACTCCCAGCAGGCCTGAAGCCACACTCAATTGTAACCCAAGCACCCTCTCCACTGTGATGTGGGAACAGCTGTGTAGGTGGTGTGAGTGGTGGGTGCCTACCCATCTCCCTGCTCCTCTGAGTGCAGACATGGTCCAAACCCCCCCCCCCCCAAGCTCAGGTTCTGGCCTCAAGGGACAGAGTAAGAGTTGAAGGTATTTGGGCTGCAGGATCCCACAAAGACTCACATGGGGGTACCTGTCACAGGGGCTCCCACTCATGACCTGGAGAGAATTTCAGACTGCCAGCCACTCCCCCCCATACCCTTTTCAGCTCCTGCCTTTGCCCCTAGCCTAGCCTGGAGTGTCTGGGACCTGACAGCTGGGGGCCTGGGACCTTTGTTTTCATGTGAATATTAATTTTTAAATCATGAAACTAAGAGAAAAACATTTTTGAAGCTGATGCCTTTTTCCACTTTTCAAGATGATGCTTCACTTTGTGCCTTTTCTAGCCCAGAAAAGTTCATCTTAAATTTAGAAGAGAATTTCACTCGCCAAATGGCAGCTCCTTCCCTGTCAGCCCTTTGCTTCCCCCCACCCCCCACCCCCCACCCCAGCACACCATTGCCCAAGACTGAGCTTAAACTTCCTAGGGTGGGGGACTTGTGTACATCTCCGGCTCAGAACTGGCCCCCCGCTCAGCATCCTTCCTTCCCTTGTCTGGAGTCCCCTTCCCTTCCTCTTGAGACAGTCTAGGCTCCACTCTGACCTACTAGCAGAGGGGGTTCCCTTACACTCTATACAGACTGAATGGTGGTCCCCCCAAAAATCCATACTCTGGATCCTGAGCAGGTGTCTTATCTGGAAACAGGGTCTCTGCAGAAGTTAATGGTCTCTGACTGAGACCTCCCTGGACGCAGGGTGGGTTTTCCAGTCAGTGACGGGACCCTTTAAAGGCAGAGGAAGAAGAAAGGCCAGTGACAGGTCAAGGAAGAGATAGGCTGAAGGGAAGGGGTCACAAGTCTGGGGCCCCCATAGCTAGAAGTGGCAGGAAGGACCCTTCCCGGGGCCTCCCACTAACATCTGGAGAGAACACAGCCCTGACAACAGCTTGATCTCAGACCTCAGGCCTGCGGAACTGTGAGAAAATGTTCCTGTTGTTTGAAAGGACCCAATTTGTGGTCCTTGGTAACAGAAACCCCAGGAAACTCCTTTCCCATTGGCTACACCGCCCCCCACTAACTAGGGGGGGCACGTTTGGTATTACACTGCCTTGGACATAGTGGGTGCTCAGTGAACAATCATAAGGTAGTTTTACTGGTGTCCCCTCCACCTGAACTGAATGCTCCGAACCACGCACAGAACCCAAGCTAGATGTGGGTCAGGTGGGACCTGGGCTGGACTGGGCAAAGAGGCTGCATGGGGCAGGAAAGGACAGGCTTCCCTGGCTTCCTTCAATTGGGAGATGGTCACCTCTGGTTCTGTGCAGACTGTTCACAGAGAGAAAGTCTATATCTTGAATACCCCCCCACACACACACATACATGCACACACCTGGCAACCTGTCTTATACACCGCCTAATTCCTCCGCCTCCAGGGTCTGGAGTCCATTACTATTTCTACTCCCTTTTCATAGTCTCTGGAAGAGCGTTAAGATACCACAAACCTAGGGTTACTCTTGGCTAGGGTGGCTGTGAGAACTTGGTTCACTGGGTGGGCAAGCAGGCATCCCCCCCATGGGGGTCTGGGCTCGGGACAGGACTCAACGTGCGGAGACCTGCAAACCTGGGGAGGGGGCTGCTCTGTCTGCTGCAGCCTGGGACCTGGAGGAGACCCATCTTTATCTTGGTTTGGGGTCTCTGCCTCTGCAGCTGGAAGGTAAGGGGTTCAAGAGGCCCCTTGCAAATGAGGGTCAGTAGTCTGGCTGGTCCTTTCTGGGGACTCAGGGAGAACCAGAGCAGATGTGGCCCTGGCATCTTCCCAGAGATTCTAGGGTATGTGTGCAGATGTTGCTGAGGGGCTGGACACCCCAAATCCCAAAGCATAAAGGAGGAGGTGCAAGGCAGCCTGCAGAAGGAAAAGGGGACAGAATGTCAACACTGGACCTGAGGCTCCAAATGATATAAGAACTTATTGGTTATGAACATACACTCAAGAGTCAAAATACACTAGATGTAGATGCCATGCGAATGGGGGGGGTGGCTAGGAAGGGAGGCGAAGTAGCAGGTGAGACTCCAGGTGTGTCTGTTGGGTTTCATTTGTTTTGAAGAGTTGAAGGAAATATGTATAATAAAATGTAAGCATCTGTGTCATAAGCATGTGGGGGGGTTAGACTGTTTTCTCTTGTTTTGAATATAGTTTAGAATTTTTGAAAAAGAGACAAAAGAGTTTGCGCTGCCCTGTCACACCTCTCTTGGGAACAGGTGGCTGCCTTTGAAATAGAACTGAGGGAAGAAAGAGGGGAAGCTGAGGGAAAAAGCACTCAGTTCTTAGAGAGGTCTACCCTGAACAGAACAGATTGCTGCTGAAGAGTATGAGTATTGCGTTTAAAGATAAAACACCATCAAGAGGAGGCCAGTTGATTCTGAGAGCTAAGTTGGTCTGAAAATCAAGAGAGGATGTCCCTAAAAGCCCTTCCCCCCCACTGCCTCCCACCAGATCCCAGGGGCATTCACCCCCTATTCCTTCATCCCATCTTATCTGCCTTCATCAGACATCTATATTCGTGATGAGCACTGAGGGTTGGCACTGGTGAGCTGGTGACCCACAGCCGGATTTGGCCCCCTGATGTGACTGGACTGTACACAATGCCACACGGTTTACAACTGCACAACTGTGGGGGCACTGTTTACAGAACATACATGAGACTCAGCACAGCAAAGTTGTGCAGTGCATGACCTGTACAACAGTACCCAGAAAGCCCCGCCCCAAATTTTTGGACAGCTTGCCAGTGTTTAAAGAGTAAAAGATTTCACATAAAAACTCAATTCTCAACATTTTCTGACAAATTCAAAACACCAGGCTTACTAGGATTATATTCCTGCAATCCACTGAGGGGTCAGGGCAGAGTTATAGCTGCCTGTACAGGTGTGCATATATGTGCATGTATGTGCATGTGTGTATGTGTGTTTCTACAGCCCCCAACTCTCCTGTCAACTCCCACATCCTTTTGTATCAACTCCTTTATGCCTGGTTCCTATAATCATTTGAGTTTGCCACCCTGGGATGACACTTCTAATTATTTGTTGAATGAAGGAAGGAATCACTCTTCAATGCCACACTGACTTGGAGACAGAAGATGCTTCCTTTATTCCTTTGAAATAGATCTGATGGGGAGTTGCCATGACAACTCTGTGACCCTATTGTGGATTGCTGGGGGTTGGGAGGGGTTACTGAGTGTCCTTAAGAAACAGGGACCCTAGGAAGTCACCTCCAGTGTGACGTAATTAAGTAACTGTCAATAAGGATGAGAGGGGCCTGTCCTTGGGATGGACAGTGAGCTCTGGGCCCAGTTAGTGCTGTAGATTCTGCTTCCGCCCCCACAAAGCATGCCTTTCATTACCTCCCAATGCGTTCCATATTCTGGACGTTTATGGGCCAAACAACTGCATTTAGGAAGCAGAGGTTTTTTTCATTTAAAAAGTAGACAAAAGAGGGATGATGGTAGCTGATTGACTTTTGTTCTAACTCCTGTTCACTTTTGTGTAACCTTGGGCAAGTTGCAAAACACCTCTGAGTCTCAGTTTCACTATCTTTTAAATAATAAAACCAGTAACAGGTCCCATCTTAAAAGGTTGCTGCAAAATATCGTATGCATGAAACACAGGGGGCAGCAAGTTGAGGAAGCAGGAAGGGAAGCTGAGTGTCCAGGAGACAGCAGGAGCTATGGCCCCGGGGTGGGCGGGGAGACCTCCTAAAGAGGGCAGCTGTCCTACCACAGCTGGAGACCCTGTGCCCCCAGATCTTCTGATTTCCACATGATTTGGATAGTTATGCAGAAGTGGTCGGATGCTCAATCAGAGCGCTCATCCTGGTACTGGACCTCACAGAGGGGTGCAGGGTGGAGGGTGGGAGCAGGGAGTCTTTTTACCCAAAGGCAGGCTCCCTAACCAGGGAACAAGACGTGTGTGGGGACATCAGGTTCCCGGGTTGCTGGAGGCTTGAACAGCCCCAGACAGACGCCCCCGGTTCCATCTCCAGGCTCAGTTGCCTCCTGTCAGGCCCTTTAAAGATTCTAGAACATTCTCTTCAGCTGCCTGTGTGCCTGGGGCTGTTTCCATAGCACTGCCAGGCATCTGAGGAAAAGCTTTCCTGGAGCATCTGAAGCCCCCGATTTGGCCTAGCATCCCCACCCATGTGACATGGAGATACCCTAGGCAGGGATTGTTCTGGTAGATTTATGAGTGGCCTGAACAGATGCAGTGGGCGGGTGCTGACCTCCCAGCCTGGTGAATAGTACTGAGATGGCTTAGAGTGGGATATGTTACTGGGTTGAGAGAAAACCCCATCCCCAAGGCCTAGCCTTTGGGAACAGCTCAAGCCACGGCTGTGGGGGAGGGGCCGTGGTGCCAGGGGAGTGAGGAGGGCTTTTGAGGAAGGAGGTACAGCTTTGGGGAATGCTGGCTCTAATGAGCCCTCTGGGGCCATAAAACCTGGTCTGAGTCTGGAAGTGTTTTAAAGTCTCCTCCTGACAGTAGTCATTATGGTTGGGAGGGCTGCCTCTCATGATATGGGTCTAAGCTTGCTTGTCTGTGGGGCGGGGAGAGCTGGGTCCTCCGGAACGGAAGCCTCTGTGAGGAGACAAGAACTGAGTGGGCTGGGGAGGTTAGAGGAGTGGCGCTAGAAGCCCTCCATGCAGGAGGAGCTGCCATTTTATTGTGTGTGCCAAGCACTTTCATGAAGCGTTGCTTGCCTCCTCACCCTGGATGGCTGTCACGTGGATTTCCCATGAGGATGTCAGCTGGGACCAGGGCCAGTGTGGACTGCATGCCCCACAGGCTGGACATGCCATGGGAGCTAAGTGCTCACGTTACGTTTCAAGGGTTGTCTGCACTTAATGGGGGAGCTGGCAGAGGCCCAGGGATGCTGATCACAGAAAATTTACAAGTCAGACTGTGTTCTCTCTGACCTCGATTCCTGGAAAGTCACTGTGGATGATGATGTTTAGGACACAGACCAATGTCTGCCGGCCCTGGACACACAGCACCAGGTCCCCATTGCTGACCATGGCAGGAGCACAAACCTACTTCAATGTTATTTCCACAGCTGTTCCTTGCTGGACGCATAATGAGGGTCTACAGAGCTGGGCCATCACCAGGTGACCCTCTCCTCCCCTCCCGGCTCTATCCCAAGGCCCAGAAACGGTTCCAGGGCGTTCCCTGGGCTCCTCTCAGATCTCTGCCTTTGCACCCATCACCGGAAATGGATGGTCCAGTGCAGACAGCCCTGGCCAATGTGCCTCACTGTGAAAAAGGGGGCTTACTCTGGTGACTGTGCCTCATGTCGGCAGAGAGGCATGAGTCCCAGGGAGGGGTGTCCTTCAGGGTGTGGTCATCTCTCTCAGAGGCTGCTGGGGGTCCTTGGGACACCAGTAATACCAAGGAGCACACACTCATCCCGTGCCAGATGCACATACTCCCCTCATTGTCACATCCCTGCCCAGGTGAGTGACTATGATGCTCAAGCCACAGATGAGGTGCATGAGGTTCTGGGAGTGTGGTTGGGAGCTCAGAACCTGGGTCAAGGACATGAGTGTGACGGGAATTGGGGGTCTGCCGGCAAAGCCTGTGTCTCAGTCTACAGCACCTGTGTCTCCTTCCGCAGGGCGCCTTCATCCCTCCAGTGAAAGGAGCACTTTCCTTTCCCTGGTCCAGAATCTCTCCCGAGCATCCCCACCTACCTGACTCTGGGTGCTGGGCATTTCCTGGTTGACTTGGTTTGGTCCCCAACCAGCAGAACCTGAGGCAAGGGGTTAAGTGCAAGAAGATTATTTGGGAGGTGCTGGGATGGGGGAAGGAACTTGGAGGCAAAGGAGAACAGGGAAGAAAAGAGCCTGGAGTAGGAGGTTGTGGAGCTAATGATTCCCACAGGCGAGAGACACTCAGTCTCTCTGGGGACCCTGGGAGCTGCCCAGCAGGACACGCCTGCGGGGCTCCCCACCCCAGGTTAAGGCAGCTGGTGCTGGCCCTCCTGGCTTTCCAGGGCCACAGCCCAGGGTGACTCTCAGATGTTAGCTGGCCCTCAGTGCTTCTGGTGGCAACTCACAGGTGAGTCAAAGTCAGAGTCTCAGGAGGAGACACGGGTAGTGCGGGCAGAAGGCAGGTAGGGCTACTGCACGATAAAGGCAAGGTGTGTCAGGGGCAAGAGGGGCAAAGAGATGGGCTGTGATTAACATAGAATTAACATGTCATTAACATATAACTAACAAGGGTAAAGGGACTGGAGAGAGACCAGGGTGACCCACCAACCCAGTTGCCCCAGGACTGTCTGGGTTTAAAACTGGAAGGCCCACACTCCAGATAGTTCCGAGTGGTTGGCCCCCATATAGGGACAGCGGTGTCCTGCAGGGTATGTGATTCCTCTTAGGTGAGAGCTGATCTCAGCTTGTTGGGACTCAATTTGACCAGATCCGTTAATATCGCAAGAAGAGTCAGGAATCTATATTTGATGTGAACGTCCCCATTTTCATTGTTGGAGTTTCTCTACATTTTAAAGGCTCTAGGTTCTCCCAGCATGAGGACTGGACGAGCTTCTTCCCTTGGCCTTGGTGACCAAGAGACACTGAGGCTGCAAGACCGAAGCAGGCGCTGTTCGTTCATTGCTCTTGGCTCTCTTGGCTGCGTGGGAAGGGTGCCAGACCCACTAGGGGACCCACTGTAGCCCCCTCTAGGTCTGCAGAGCTCCTATGCAAGGGAGCTATGCACCCCCGAGTCTAGCCCCTCATCTCACAAAACAGAGACAGAAGTGTCCTGTCCAAGGTCAGACAGTAAACCATGACACTCCCTAGCCCCATTCTAGTCCCCAGCATATATTGGGGTCCCAAGCCACACACTGGGGGCCTTGTCTGCCCAACCACCCCTCCCCTTGTCTCCATTATAGGGTCTCAGTTTCTTGACTGTGACACTGTGAGAGGGGCGAGTGGCATGATTGGCTGGTCACTGGGAAGGACACAGCACCTCGTGAGATGCTTTAGGGAGACGTGCCCGCGGACGGGATGTTGCCGGTTGATGTTTATTCAAAACAAAGAGGGTAATGAAATGTGGTCTTTAGAAGGAGGGCTCAGTATGTCTTTTCCCTGTCAGGACTTCACTTACCGAGAGAAGCCAGATCTCCCGGGAAGTTGCCTTAACATTGCTTTCTATTGTTTAAAAAGATCCATGGGTTCTGGCGTGGCCCTAGACCACGTGGAGTGGTCCAGGTGGAGTGCACCAGGGGCAGCAATGGCTACGTCACAGGAAGGCAGGCCTGCAGAGAAAGACCGGCTCCATCTGAAATCCCCCTACTTTCTAGTGACGGAAAGCAGCGGACATTTGTTTAAGCAGATGCAGCCAAGTAAAACATCCTTTGGGCAGATTCAGCTGGCGGGAGGCCAGATCGGACTTGACTTTCTCTAAGAGCCCTAAATGCCTACGACTGATTTATGTTTTGTCTTGCTTAAGTCTCTGTAACGCCTCTCATTACAAAAGGACTATCACCACATGACAGAAAATCCAGAAAGCGGAGAAAAGAAAAATAAATCAAGAATTTTGTCTCCTCAAGAAAATACACTAGACTCTTCGCATCATTTATTCTAGCGCTTTTTCCCTTGTGTATTTTTCTTTTTTACCCATTTGCAATATCACTGCATAAATTATAAAGCCTGCATTTTTGACTCCAGCACAAGTTTTGCCATGTTATTATATAGTCTTCATATCCAACTATGTTTGGTTCTAGAATCACTTAATTTTCTGGTACAGAGAAAACAATTCTACTATTTTTAGATTTATCATTCCATCTATAAATAAAAAGCCTACTGATGAGAGGGTGTTTTCTCTCAGCATAAGAAGGCATTATTCAAGGCCCACAGGAAAGTGTTCTGAAGAGCATGAAAGCAGCACCCACGCTACCGGGGTACAGAAACCCCACTTCCACTGATCCCCACTATGTGACTGATGGAGGTCTCAGTTTGTTTAATCTGGAAAATGGGGATAATAAAGAGCACCTGGCTGGCAGGTGGGGGTAAGATGAAAGGAGATGGTACCTGTAGGGCCGGGAATAGCATTTTATAAACACACAGCGAAGGCTGGTGGCGTAGCCCATGTACTGCCGTGCAGATTCTTTATGTTTATCATCTTTAGATACAAGAAATACACATTAATTTTAGAGGCACTGGAGTCCCCAGGACCCTATGGACATTGATGGGACATTTTGCCCAACTTGTATGTATTACTGCATATAGTATGTAGTATGTAGCATGTAGCATAATATGTATATACCCATGACTTGAGATTGCAGCTCATGAATCAATGGAACCTATTTCTTGGTGACCCCCAAATCTCTCTCCACATCACTGTTGAAAGACCCTTCCATAGGGGGTTTGGCAGGCAAGAGGAAAGGCCATCTTTTCAAGGGTGTTAATAAGGCAGACACCCTTGGTGGCTTGAGAGGGAAGTGCTGTCTTTTTTTCTGTCGGATGTGACACATCTCCTGCCAGGATGCAGGTCAGGCAGTCTTCCTGTCCAGCAGCGGAGCCTTGGGGGGCCCGAGCTTAGGACTCTTCAAAGGGGAGGAGCAAGCTCTGTGCGCAACATCCTCCCAGGGCCTATCACATTGTCCCCTTGGAACTGAGGTGAGGGGAACCCAAGCAAACTCACTGCTCCTGCTGCCCAAGGCTGTGAGCAGTAGCCTCAGCCTTGTGTTCCTAGTAGCTGGCACGTAGTAGGGCTCCTTCAGTGTCCCAGATTTGAACAGGAATTGTAAACAAAGTCAAGGGGGTGCCAGGCACTGCATTTCCGGATGCAGCACTACAGTCTGGGTCACCCCTTAGGTCCCTACGTGGTGCCTACACTGGGGACGCTGCATGTCTGGTGAGATGTAGCATGTGCAGAGGCACACAGCTGTGTCTGGTTCACACATGGAACGCAGCCCTGGATCCCCGCCGAGTCGAGAAGCCGCAGAGCAGTGGAGGGGAGGAAGGGGTTGTTAAGGTGGGGTGAGTCTCTGAGGCCCTTCCACAAGGCACAAGACAGCCTCGGGAAGGGATGCTCTCATCCTTTCATTCCTGCCGGGTCAACAGCTCTCCAAGGCTGGCTCTGGAGCAACGGCTGCCTCTTGGGACTTGATCCTGCGCATGGTGCCTTGCGCTGTGACCCTGGTGTGGAAACCAGTTGGTGTGAATCGGTCTCTAGGACATGCTTCAGAGCTGGTCTAGTGAGTGTGCGGTTCTCCTTGGGCATGGAGATGGAGATGGAGATGCTGATGAGCCCGTCACATTCCCCAAAAGTCGGTGGGTAGTCGCAGGCCTGCTCCAGCCGAGGGGCTCCTTGCCGAAGGGCACCTTCCTCAGGGCGCTCTAGACCAAGAGCAGCACACTCAGCGTCGGTCTAGCCCTGGGCACCGGCTACACTAGCCACTAGTGGATCCAGAACACCAGCGCCCGGCCTGGAGGCTGAGTGCACGGACCGTCTCTGGCAGCTCAGTAGCAGCCCCAAGGATCAGCAACAGGTGCCCGGCTGAGACTGCAGCTCCCTGTGGCACCCACCGCCCTGCCCAGCACCTGCTCACCCACTCCCCGAACAGGGATCAGCCCAAGTTGATTCGCAGCTGGCACTGGCTGGCACTGTAAAGTGTTTGCAAAGCCGGGCACGGTGGCTCGTGCCAGTAAGCATCAGCCTATGAAGTGGCTGCGGCCAGGGATCGCAGTTCAAGAACCGCCTGGGGCCCGGAGCAAGACCTAGTTCCAAAAAAAAATAGCTGGGTGTGGTGGCATGCGCCTGTAATCCCAGCTACCTGGGAAGCTGAGGCTGGGGATCACTTGAGTCCGTGGTACTCCGGGCAACATGAGCCTGCGGTTCCACGGGCAAAAATAGCGAGACCTAGTCTCAAAAAATAAATACACAAATAAATAAGTAAGTAAATAAATACATACATAAATACGCAAATACACAAATAAATAAATAAAATACACAGATAAACAAATAAACAAATAGTTTGTAGCCCACTTTCATGGCAGTGCCCTTCTGTTGACAGGATCAGCTCTCCACACCCCAGGGCTCTGAGCATGGGCGTTTTTTTTTTGTTTTGTTTTGAGATTAGGTCTCCTATTTTTGCCCGTTGAACTGCAAGCTCTTGTTTCCTGGGGTACCACAGACTCAAGCAATCCCCAGCCTCAGCGTCCCAGGTAGCTGGGATTACAGGCGCGCGCCACCACGCCCAGCTATTGTTTTGGAACTAGGTCTTGCTACGGGCCCCAGGCGGGACTTGAACCGCGATCCCTAGCCCTGGTGGTTTCATAGGCTGAATGAAGCTTACAGGCACAAGCCACTGGGCCCGGCATGGGCATTTTTTTGAGACTAGGTCTCACTCTGTTGCCCAGGAAACCGCAGGCTCATGTTGCCTGGGGTACCACGCACTCAAGTGATCTTCAGCCTCAGCCTCCCAGGTAGCTAAGATTACAGGCATGTGCCACCACGCTCAGCTATTTTTTGAGACTTGGTCTCACTGTGTTGCCAAGGGTAGTCCCGAACCCGTGAACTCAAGTGATCCCTAGCTTCAGCCTCCCAGGTAGCTGGGATTACAGGTATGCACCACCAAGCCTGGCTATTTTTTAGAGCTTAAGTCTTGCTATGTTGCCTGGGGTAGTCTTGAATCCACAGGCTCAAGCAATCCCTGGCCCCAGCCTCCCAGTGCTTGGATTATAGGCACATGCCACCATAACCGGTCCCTGCATTTGTGTTCTTTTTTTTTTTTCTTTTTTTTGCAGTGCAGACTAATTTATTTCTAACAAAGTGATTTTTAATTATCCTATTAACTACAAAAGAAACATGAAAGACTCAGAATACTTCAACATTGTCCAAACCCTTTCTCAGTATTGTCCAAAGTCCTTTCCCAAATTGCCCCAAAATTCTCAGTCTCTCAGTCCTAATCGTCTCACCAATGTCCAGACAGAGTCCATCTCCAGACGCTTGAAGACTTGTTTCTTTGACTGCTCCTCCTTGTCTTCCACGCTGTTTTT
>PVHY01012026.1:30532-46296 GCA_004024945.1 Uropsilus gracilis
GCCTCTTTTGGACACAAATCAAACTCAGCAAAGCAAACTCCAACACGGAGTTCAAATCTGCAAACTCCTTAACTGCTTTCAGCACACATGCTGCCAGCCTGGGCCAGCCGAGGGTTGTTGCAGGCCCTCGGTGGCCACATGGCCTAGCTCACATGGCTCACATCTTTACAAGATGGCCGATTCCCATCTCTCCTCCACTAAACCTCTCTCTCTATCCAGTCTCCATATTCGAATCTGCATCCCCTGCATTTGTGTTCTTAAAGGCAGTGTGAGGGGACCACAGAGTATGCCAGAGGCTGGGGGTCCTGCCGTGCCCCCCACACCTCCCAGGAGGAGTTTTGTCACCTCCCCTGTCCCTCCCACTTCCACCCACTCCTCCAGAGAGCAGCCTGTCCCCCAGAGAGCAGGCCATTAAATAACAAATTAAAAACACCCTGACAGGGAAGGAGAGAGAGATGGCAGGAAAAGAGGAAAAGGGGTTTCCTGTCTTTTGCAAGCAGCTGCACATTTCCCTTTGGCAACCGGCCCACGGGTGATACAGCGGCCTCGCTGGAGCTTGGCCTGCACGCTCTGCAGCCCAGGCCCGCTGCCCAGAGCTCACACACGTGTTCATATTCAACTTTGCACCAGCTCTGTGAAGTTAGCTGCCACCTTCCTGTGGGCAGAGCAGGAGCCAGAGGCAGATCTGCGTCGTGGCCTCCCAGGGAGAGCCAGGAGTGGGCTTTGGGGAATGTGCAGTTCCCTGCATCTTGTCACCCCCTCAGGGCCCTGGGGTTCCTGCAGGTCGGGGCCACTCTAACAGGGTGAGGAGGTCCTGGGGAAGCAGAAGAACTCGGGGAAAGGACTCTGCAGTTGGGAGCCTCAGCAGAAGGCCTGACTGGTGTTGGGGGTGGGGGTCGCAGTCCCCTGGGCTGGTGTGGAGGCAGTGAGGCGCAGGGGAAGGGGTCAGGGGGCACTTGCAGCGGGCCCCTCAAGGATGGGCAGGGGCTGTTTCCCAGTGTGGAGGAAAGCTTTATGCAGTGTTCATGAGGTCCGGATTCACAATGCAAGAGAGGTCAGAGGGGGTGCCCAGCCAGACACTAGGCCTTTGTTCCTGCAGCCGCTGGTGGTGGGGTGGGGTGGAGGGTGTGGGGGAGGGAACACTTTCCAGGAAGGAAGCAAAGATTTACTTCCCCAGTCTAATCAGCTTCCCCTGAGCAGACTGCTGCTATCTGTCCCCACAGAAGTCTGAGTCCCCCCAGAGAAGTCCTTGCAATGAGTTACTAAGGGTCAGCCTGTGCAGTCAAAAGTACAGCCTTGATTCTGGAGTCTTAGAAAATGCACATTTTGCTGCTTGTGTGAGGCGTGTCTTCCCAGACCAGGCATTTATGCCTGGTTCCTCTCCCATCCTCTGTGTGAAGTCATGTGTTTCCTTATTCCAGTCTGCTTTTATTTTATTTTATTTTTTTGAAACTAGGTCTTGCTATTTTTGCCTGTGGAACCACAGGCTCACATTGCCCGGGGTACCACAGACTCAAGCAATTCCCAGCCTCAGCTTCCCAGGTAGCTGGGATTACAAGGTGCGCGCCACCATGTTCAGCCACTTTTTTTGGAACTAGGTCTCGCTACATGACTCCGCAGGACTCGAACCGTGATCCCTGGCCCCGCTGCGGCTTCCTAGGCTGCCGCTTACAGGCATGCAACACCACGCCTGGCCTCTAGTCTGTTTTTAAACAGGAGGACGAAGACAATAGCAGGAGGACATAGGATTTTCCCCAGGGGGAAGCAGCTCATTCCCCAGTGAACTCCCAATGCCTGCCGAGGCCCTCCTGGAAGAGAAGACCCATGGATGGCAGCAGGAGGTGGCCAGGCAGGAACCCTGGCTGTAGTGGGTGCAGCTCCCAGCTCCCAGGGGTTTCCAGGCAGACTTGGTTTTTCCAGCTGCTGACTCTGCTTTCTGCTTCCACGTGGAGGCTGCTGGCCCGGGGGGACCTTGACCCATTGACCAGGAAGGATTGCATCAGAACTGGCACCTGACCCAAGCTGGGCTGGTCAGCACTTCAGCTTATGACATTGCCATCAGGACAGGTTCTGTAAGGAGCAGATGAGATCTTGGGTAGGGCTGCATTCATTTGGTCTCCCTCAGAGAGGAGGTAGGGAGAGGCAGAAAGAAAGATACACAGCAGAGCATGAGAACAGTGTCAGCTAATCCCACAGTTCAGCTAATCCCACAACAAGAGGTGGTGTGAGATGCTGCCAAGCGGGTCGTTGCACTTGGCAACTCCTTGCTGTCCTGGGGGCGAGGTGGGGGTGGTGATGTCTTGACTGCACTTGGTATCTCCCTTTGCTCTGGAAGGGCTGAAGCCATGATCTGCCAGAGACCACAAGACACACTCACCTGACCTAATCTCCAGGTAGCAATTTGTGGCTCCAGAATGGCTGCAGGAAGCCTAAGGGAGGGCACTCCCAGTGTGCAAAGGGAACCCGGGTCCTATTCAGACGGTTTTCAGAATTCAAGGAGGTGACAAAGGCAGGGGATGTGGGGGTGGGGAGAAGTCAGCTTAGATCAGTCCTGAGCCCGGGGACCCACAAAGGTGACTGTCCTGTGGCATCTGCAGCCCAAGAGCCAGGAGGGATTGAAAAGGTAGTCCTGCTCGCTTCGGCAGCACATTTACTAAAACTGGAACGATACAGAGAAGATTAGCTTGGCCCCTGCGCAAGGATGGCACGCAAATTCGTGAAAAGGTGGTCCTTGCCCCGCAAAGAAAGGTATTTCAGAATCCTTCCTGGATTGGCACCAAAGGGACAGCTCCAGGCAGGGGAGCCGTAGAGGACAGAAAAGTGCAGCTGGGCTGAAATGAAGGGAGGGCACTCTGGGGGCAGCCCTGGGCAGGTGGAGCTGGGAGCAGGTACAGGCAGGGCAGACTGGTCCAGGGCACAGCAGCGCTGCCCCAGCACCCCGAAGGGGACGATCCCTGTGTGTGACAGGGAGGCAGGGGGTCTGGACCAGATCAGAGCAAAGAAAGATACCAAGCACAGCCAAGACACCCCCACGGACCCACCTTGCCATCCCCAGAACTGCATGGAGTTGCCAAGTGCAGCAACCGCTTGGCAGCACCTCACACCACCTCTTGTGTGGCGTTGTGTTTGCTGAACTGTCGCATTGGCTGACACTGTTCTCATGCTCTGCTGTGTGTGCAGAATTCCTGCCATCTTCGTAACATCTTAGCTAGCAAGAGAAGGTCACACTTCACTGTGGAATAGATCAGGCCAGCCTGTATGTGGCAGCCTGGTGGCTGGGCTTGGGGTGTGGAAGGGGGCAGGGGTAGTACCCATCAGGGCACCCCTAGGTGGCTCCCCTGGGGAGTACCTCACCTCCCTGGTGCTGGGCTGGGGCAGTGGGGTACAAGGGAGGAGGGACAACAGCCTATGACAGGCCGCCTCCCAACTGTCTTGCATCCCACTGAAAGTCACCCGGTGGGGTTGAATGTCAGGGAAGTCTCAAGAGCTCTCTCATGCCATGCTTCTCCGGGTCTGCTGCATTTTCCTGATTTTCTGCCCTGTGCAGTTTGTTGGAAAGGGGTGCAGGTGGGTCATCATGATGCCCTGGGCCTGATGCTGGGGCGATCAGGCTTAGGTCTGGATTTGAATGGCAGTGTCTCCTCCACTAAAGGGCTGTGTGGCCTTGGCAAATGCTGGGACCTCCCTGAGCCTCTGTGTCATCAGCTGTCAAATGAGAGCACTATTTCCTGTCCCACAAAGTTGCTGTGGAGATAAGAGGCCATGATGTCAAGCTGCGAAATATTAATTTTTATGTTGGTTATTAGCATCATAGCAGGTGGTCCTTGAACAATGTGGGTGTGACCCATGAGGGTCCACTCACCTGCTGGCTCTTTTCTTTTTCCTTTTTCGAGTCTAGGTCTTACCATGTTGCCCAGAGTAGTCCTGATTCCTGCGAACTCAAGCGATCCCCAGCCTCAGCCTCCAGGTAGCTGGGATTACAGGCGCCCACCACGGCGCCCGGCTGCTTTTTTCTTTTCTTTTCTTTTTTTTTTTTTTTTGAGATCTTGCTATTTTTGCCTGTGGAACCGCAGGCTCTCGTTGCCCGGGGTACCACAGACTCAAGCAATCCCCAGCCTCAGCTTCCCAGGTAGCTGGGATGACAGGCGTGCACCACCACGCCCAGCTATTTTTTTTGGAACTAAGTCTCGCTACGGGCTCCAGGCGGGATTCAAACCGCGATCCCTAAGCCCCAGCCGCTTCATAGGCTGAAGCTTACAAGCACGAGCCACCGTGCCCGGCCTCGGCTGCTTTTTTCAAGACCAGGTCTCACTATGTTGCCTGAGGTAGTCTCGAACTGTGAATTCAAGTGATCCCAGGTCTCTTGCCTCCCAGCACTTGGACTACAGGCACATGCCACCACGTCTGGCTCTGCAGGCTTTTTTCTATCATAGCCTCTCTGGTCATGAATTCAAGCTCTGCTGCAGAGGTCAGAATTTGGACTCAGATAGATGGGCATGGTGGCACATGCCTGTAATCTTAGCTACCTGGGAAGCTGAGTCTGGGGATCACTTGAGTCTGTGGTACCCCGGGCAATGTGAGTCTGTGGTTCCCCAGGTAACAAGGTGAGACCTAGTCTCCAAAAAAAAAAAAAAAAAAAGAGGAATTTGGACTCTGGAGATGGAATTGGTATCTCTACCCCTCCCTCTCCCATTGTTCCAGGCTCAACTGTTTTTTACCACAAGTTCCTAAGTCATGCATCCATTCTGGAATCTTGCCTGGGGCTGAAAGGTGCTTGTGTTGGGGGTGCTGAAAAGAATGGCCCGACAACTCTTGTAGCCTGGCCTGTGGCTGGCTCCTGGGAAGCAGGTACCTGAGCCCTTCCCTGACTCAGCCACCTGAGAGGGTGGCTCCCCGACCTGGGCTGGACTCTGCTTTCTCTACAGCAACGGGGTATTTGGGAGTGGCCAACAACTCCTGTGTTCTGCTCCAGTGACACTGACGACCCACTCCTCCCTCCATGGGCATGGAATTTCTCATGGACTTCCATGGACAGAAACATGGTCCTCAAATCGCTGCAGGGATTTGAGGGTCACCCCTGTGACCCTTTGGGAGGCTGAGCATAAAGAAACTCTAGAGGATCCTGCAGACCTGGTGGTCTCACAGCCCCAGGGGCAGGGATCTGAGGTCAGGGTCCTGGGAGGGCTTTGTGCCTGGTGCTCAAGTGAGGGGGAGTCTGTTCTCAAAAGGCATGAAGCTCATCATGGGCCCCACTCCATGGCTCACTTCCATCTCCCTGTCTGCAAATATTATCACCAAATGGGGAGGGTTTCAAAGCAAGTTTCAAGGGAACACAAACTAGTTTTTATCACTGCTCCTGGGGACTTCCTCTGCCATCTGTCATGTCCTGACTCTGTCGCTGTCCATAGATCTTAACCATGGACTGAAACCCAGGAACCTTTCTATGAAATCTCTGAGTGAGGGTGTGTCTGGGGGCCCCCATACAGTGTATATGTGTGTTTCTTGCTTGTCATTCTTGGAACATAGTTGTATTCCTTTCTAGGATGGGTAAATATGTCCTAATCTCAGATTGGCCTGTTCATTTTGTTGGTTCAATTTAAAAAAGATGTCTGAGGTTTAGATGTTAAAGTGATACTACTTATGAAAAGACTGGATGCTTAGTGGTCTTAATTTAAAAAAAGATTAATGTTGTTGGTAAAATAGGTAGCTGGAAACTTCTTATCAGCCCCTGGGTGTTTTAATTGGTCCATGAAACCCACAAATCTGGAACCTCAACATTTGTGTAAAGACATTCATACAAGGATATTCACTATAGCAGCTTCGAGCTTAAAAGCAAAAGATGGGAAGCAATTGAAACATCCATGGCAGGCTGACTCCACTAATTGTATATTCTCAGATGATGGGGTGCTTAGAAAATGGAGGTGTGAGGTCTCTGACTTACTATTGAAAGGAGGATGAAGATAAGGTGTAAGACTAATTGATTTCTGGTGTGTCTGAGGGCTCTGGACCTGGGTGCCACCAGGTAGCAGGGCAGGGACCCAGGCTGGGAGGAAACTGCCTTTCTCTGACAGTTCTCTGCACTGCTGGCAATGGCCACTGTGTGTGAATGTCCAACAAGCAAGTTAGGTGCCTGGGTGCCATCGATGCTAGTTGGAAGGCTCAGGTGGAGGTTCCGGGTTTGCAGATGTGCATGTGGGGACTTGCTTCTTTACACCGGAGTCAAGAACTTTCAAGTTTCAGTGTAAAGCTGACACCTCTTCCAGCCTCCCCAGGCAGGTCCAGGTGCCTGAGAGAGGGTGTCAATGTGGTGGGAGCGGTGTCTCTTTGAGACTCTGGTTCTTAAGCCAAAGAGGCTTAGGTTAGCACAGGCTGCAGGGCCCGCCCCCCACCCCAGGGTGTCTGACTCGGGGTTCTGCCTGTAGCAGGAGGGTCTGCATGTCACTTCTCTCAGGTAAGACTGACTCTGCTGGCCCACCATGACCCTGGTAGGGAGCTGGCTCCACTCGGAGGATTTTGGGATTTCTCTCCCCAGATAACTTGCCAGCCCTTCCTCAAGCAGGGCTCTCGTAACCTCTGGGCTCCTGGTTGACAAGGAAAGCCGGTCCAGGGTTCTGGCTGTTCTCACCCTAGCAGTGAGGTCTGGTCCCTCAGTGGGGGCTCAGCTTCTGGGTGGTCTCTCACCCCTGCAGGTGAAGTTGAATATGGACATGGACGGTGCATCAGTTGCCCAGGACCAGGGGCCAGGGAGCACTTAACCCACAGACTCCCTCCTCATTCAGTCTGGAGTCAGAGTGGGATGACCAGGTGGCTCAGGGGGGCTGGTTCCTTCCCAGGGCCTAGAGGAAAGCGTCTGTTCCCTGTGACGCCATGTCACATCCGCCCTCCACATGTCTGTCTCCTTGTCTGTGACTTTTAAATAAGGACACAATTCACACTGGAAGCTCCCCTCCCCCAATCTTTTACATTCCTGGTGACCTTATTTCCAAATAAGGTTATGTTCTAAGGTCCTGGGGTTTAGGGTTTCAGCCTAGGAATGTGGAGGACATGCTTTGCCCCCTACCAGAATTTACTTCTGGAGCTGAAATTGCACATGGGCTCCTGGGTGGCCCAGCTGATTCAGCTATCCTGGGACCAGGCCCGAGGCAGAGGGTCAGATTGTCTTTATTTAATTAATTGATTTTCTTGCACCACTGTTAATTTTTGGACAGAATTTGATCTCTCCCCTCCAGTGTAGTCCTTGTAATTCTCCCACCACCACAGGACCTGTGAACCATCACCCCTGTACCAATGTGCTCTTCCCTCCCATTTAAACCTTCCTCCACCCATCTCTCCCTCTTCCCTGCCCCTCCCCTCCCCTCCCCTTCTCCCCCTTCCCAGCTTTGTGCTCAGATCAAGAGACAGCTTGCAAGTTTTGTCTTGCCTCTCTTAAGGCATTATTGCTAATGGTATTGTTGATGCTTGGGTGAGGACAGGTTTCCTTTTGCTTTTTACAAAGAGGCTTAGATGGACATTTTTAAGGCTGAGATGTCAGGATGACTATCCTCTTAAATACTCCTGTAGACAATAATAAATGGGAAGAAAGTGAACAATGGTTTATCTAGGCGATGGTATGCAAGGAGGGCTTGCTGTGTTAGTCACATTCTCCTCATGTTAGAAATTTTTCATGGAAGGCAGAGGCTAGCTAGGACTTGAGTCCATGGGTTCGAGACTACCCCGGACAACATAGTGAGACCTAGTCTCAAAAACGAAAACAAAAACAAAAACAGCCGGCTATGGCGGCACATGCCTGTAATCCCTGCAACCTGGGAGGCTGAGGTTAGGGATCACTTGAGTCCATGGGATCGGGACTACCCCGGGCAACATAGTGAGACCTAGTCTCTAAAAAAAAAGAAAATTTTCATGGAAAGGAAAGCTATCCTGTAAGTATGTGCACGCAGGGCTAAGGTCTTGTGGGATGGATGGACAGATGGGCAGGTGGGGTGGGATTGCTTGGGAGATGGCATTGGGGTCCAGGGCTGTTCCCTCATTGTTCTAATTGGGAAACTTAACCATGCATTTAACTTTCTAGAAGCTAAATCTCAAAACATGAAGGTGCAGGTAAATTGGTTTGAATGATATATAAAAGATGCAGAAATGTGTTTTCTTGCATTACTGAAGCCTGGAAGCTCGGGATCAAGGTGTGGGCTGCGGTAGTAGCCTGAGCGCCTCTGCCCTGGCTGGCAGGTTGCCCTCCCCTGGTGGCATCACAACTTGTGTGTGCGTCTGTGTCCCATGTCTTCTTTTTTTTTTAAATGTCATATTAGCATCAGAGGGTTTAGCTCATCTTCAGAGACTTTATTAACTTTATAAGCTGGGCATGGTGGTGAGCGCCTATAATCCAAGCGCTGGGAGGCAAGAGGCCAGGGATCGCTTGAGTTTGTAAGCTCAAGACTACCCCGCGCAACATGGCAAGACCTGGTCTTGAAAAAGCAGCTGAGCATATGGTGGTGGGTGCCTGTGATCCCAGCTACCTGGGAGGCTGAGGCTAGGGATCGTTTGAATCTGTGGGATGGGGACTACCCTGGGCAACATAGCAAGACCTAGTCTCAAAAAAACCCAAAAAACAAAAAACATCTAGCTTTATAAATATCATTTCCCCATCACCACCCCTTACACCTCCCTCCCCCCACCTTAGCCTCAGAAGTCTCTTTTCCTTTATTCCAGTTCTCTAGTTTTCATGAGCACTTTGCTTTGTCATGTTGTCCACTATGTAAGTATCCAATACTTGTCTTCACCATTCTGGCTGGCTTTGTTCACATCAGTTCCCTGAACTCCGTCCCTGAGGCTGTAAGTGGCTGAATTTTGTCTTTCCTTATGGCTGAAGAGTACCCCAGGGTGTGGAAGAACCACACCATCCAGATCTTATCCTCTGTCTGTGGGCATGGAAGATGTGTTCTAGGTCTAGTAAGTAGACCTGTGGTAAACCCTGCAGAGCATAGAATTTTTGGAGTTTGTGGCTCCACGGTCTGTGGACAAGAGTGGCATTGCTGCATCATATGGGATTTCCATTTTCAGTTTTTTAACGGTAAATCCAAATCACTTTCCAACATGTCACAACACTTCCCAACAGTTCACTTCCCCACCACAATGTCACAGGGCTCTTGTTTCACCACATTCTCTCCAGTACTTATTGTTGGGGGGCTTTTTAACATG
The DNA here is from genome assembly GCA_004024945.1 of Uropsilus gracilis. Taxonomy (NCBI): domain Eukaryota; kingdom Metazoa; phylum Chordata; class Mammalia; order Eulipotyphla; family Talpidae; genus Uropsilus; species Uropsilus gracilis. Next base: position 39,725 of record PVHY01012026.1, read on the forward strand.
GGCCATTCTCATGGGTGTAAGGTGGTATCTCATTGTGCTTTTAGTCAGCATCTTTCTTAATGTGAGTGATGATGGACAGGTTTTCATGTATGTATTGGTCTCTGTGTCTCCTTCCTGGTGAATTGTCTGTTCAGACCTGCAGTTCATTTATTAATTGAATTTTATTTTATTTTTTTTGAGACTAGATCTCACTATTTTTGCTCATGGAACCTCAGGCTCATGTTGCCCAGGGTACCACGGACTCAAGCAATTCCCAACCTCAGCTTCCCAGGTAGCTGGGATTACAGGTGCGTGCCACCATGCCTAGCTATTTTTTGGGACTAGGTCTCACTGTGTTGCCCCGAGTGGGACTTGAACCGCAATCCCTAGCCCCGGCTGCTTCATAGGCTGACGCTTACAGGCACAAGCCACCATGCCTGACTCTAATAGGATTTTTTTTTTTATTGTTGACTTGTATAAGTTTGTATGTATCTTGAATAGTAACCCTTGTCAGGGTGTAAATGTAATTTTTTTTTTTTTGAGACTAGGTCTCGCTATTTTGTTGCCTGTGGCTCATGTTGCCCAGGGTACCACAGACTCAAGCAATCCCCAGCCTCAGTTTCCCAGGTAGCTGGGATTACAGGTGCCCACCACCATGCCCAGCTATTTTTTTGGGACTAGGTCTCACTACGTGCCCCCAATGGGACTCGAACCATGATCCCTGGTCCCGGCCATGGCTTCCTAGGCATGTGCCACCATGTCCGGTCAAATGTAATGTTTTCCACCATTCACTCCCATTATAATGGCCTTATATTTTCTTTGGCTGTATAAAACTTTTACATTTCAGATAATCTCAATTGTTTATTTTGATTTTGATTTCTTTGCCATACAGGCTGAGTTTCCAAAAAAGTCTTTTTGTCACTGATGCCATAAAATGTATTATTGTCAATATTTTCTTCTATACATTTTCTTGTTGCAGTTTTTTCATCTAAATCTTTAATCCACTTGGAATTTATTTTTCTGCTTGGACTTATGGAGTGACCCAACTTCCTCCTTTGACTTGTGCTCATTCAAATTTAACCCTTTGTTAAAAAGACTCCCCTTTCCCCATTGTGTGACTGTGACTACTTTATCATGAATAAAATACAGATATGTAGTTAGATGCATTTCTGGGATTTGGATCCTGGTCCATGGATCACTGTCTCTCCTGTATTGATTGTTTTCACTGTTGTTGCTCAAGAGCAGACTTTGAAGTCAAGTAACACGATGCCCCATTTCTCTCCTTTTCCTTGAAAGTGCTTTCACGGTTCCATGTAAATTTTATCTTTATTTATTTATTTTTGAAACTAGGTCTCACTATGTTGCCCAGGATAGTGAACTCAAGCAATCCTAGGCCTCTTGCCTCCCAGCACCTGAACTACAGGTGCATGCCACCACACCTGGCTTCCATGTAAATTTTAATATGTTATGTCCAATATCTTTTAAGACTATTGCTGGCTTTTTTTTTTTTTGAGACTAGGTCTAGCAATTTTGCCCAGGAAACTGCAGACTGCAGTTCACATTGCCCGTGGTACCAAAGACTCAAGCCATGCCCCAGCTTTAGCTTCCCAGGTAGCTGAGATTACAGGTGCGCGCCTCCACTCCCAGCTATTTTTTGAGACTAGGTCTTGCTATGTTGCCCTGGGTGGGTCTTGAACCCACGGACTCAAGCAATTCCCAGTTTCAGCTCTGTAGGCTGCAATTAAAGGCACGCACCACCGTGCCCGGCCTTGTTGCTGGCTTTTTGATAGGGATTAATCTTGGCAGAGTTGACAGGACAGTCATGTTGGTGATATTGGTTGTCCCCATCTATGAGCATGGAACATCTTTCCATTTTCTGTCACGGTCAATATCCTTTAGACACAGCTTCGATTTTTCCATTGTATAAGCCCTTCAACTTCTTGGTCAGGTTAATTCCTAGTGTCTGAGTCTTTGTGGAGTGATTGTGAATGGAATTATTAATTCCTTTTCCTTCTAGTTCATTGTATATAAAAAATGCAACTGATTTTGGTAAGTTGATCTTATGACCTGCCACTTTACTGAGTTTGTTTATTGTTTGAAATAGCTTTTTGGTGGAAACTTGTTTTCTATATGTAATATCGGGTCTGATGGAATGATCGTTTTACTTCTTCTTTTCTTATTAGGACTACTTTTGTTTCCTGTTGTCTGATTGCTCTAGCTAAAACCTATAATCCTAAATTAAACAGAAGGGGTGACAGTGAGCATCCTTGTCTTGTTTCTGGTCTTAGAACTTTCAGTTTTCCACCATGATGCAATATATTGGCTTGTGATCCATGGCCTTTATATTAAAGCAGGCTCCTTTTTTTCTGTTTTGTTTTGTTTTGTTTTGTTTTGAGACTAGGTCTCGCTATTTTTGCCTGTGGAACCGCAGACTCTCGTTGCCTGGGGTACTATAGACTCAAGCAATCACTAGCCTCAGCTTCCCAGGTAGCCGGGATAACAGGCGCGCACCACCACACCCAGCTATTTTTTTGAAACTAGGTCTCGCTATGGGCCCCAGGCGGGACTCGAACTGCAATCCCTAGCCCCGGCTGCTTCGCTTCATAAGCTGAAGCTTACAGGCACGAGCCACTGTGCCCGGCCTGCAGGCTCCTTCTATTTCATCTTGTTTAGTTTCTATCATATACAATTAAATCTTTAAAATAAAAAATGGGCCGGGCACAGTGGCGCATGCCTGTAAGCGGCAGCCTAGGAAGCCTCGGTGGGGACTGAGGATTGTGGTTCAAGTCCCACCTGGGGCAGCGTAGCGAGACCTAGTTTCAAAAAAAAAATAGCTAGGTGTGATGGCGCGTGCCTGTAATCCCAGCTACCTGGGAAGCTGAGGCTGGGGACTGCTTAAGTCTGTGGTACCCCGGGCAATGTGAGCCTGTGATTCCACAGGCAAAAATAGTGAGACCTAGTCTCAATAAACAAACAAATAAACAAACAAATAAAATAAAAAACGGCTTCTGACACCCAGTCTCTGAGTTCTGTTCATACATTTTACACTGACTGCATGTCCATCTGGACAAGCTCAAGCGTCCAGCAGCTCCATATGGCGGTGGCTGCTGCATGGGACAGTGCTGCTGCTTCTCCCAACACAGGTGCATTCTGGAGGCCTGTCCTGCTGATGACCATCAGGTAGCCAGCTACCTTAGATAAGTCAGCAGCTTTCTCTGAGTCTCAGTTTACCTATCTGTAAAGTGGGACTAAGAATAGTACTTGGCCTCCCAGTTTTTTTGGTTTTTGTTTTTTGACGCTAGGTCTTGCTACATTGCCCTGAATGGCAGGGGAATTGCCTGGAGCCATAGCTCCAAGGACCTTAGATTAGCATATTCACCAAGACTGCTTAAATATTCACCAAGTCTGCTCAGATACTTGACTTCAAGGTAAAAGAGGGAGTAGCTTTATCTGACTTTAGGCTATTCTTATTTTTTTTTAACTTTTTAATTTTATTTTTGGGTTTTAGGCTATTCTTAATCTCTGTGTTTTTCAGATATAGGTGATGTCAATGCCTAAATTTTCCCAACAAATAACACTGCTCATATTGAGTTCACAAGCACTGAACTCCCCCCATCTTGATTTTAACTGCTAAGCAGGAAGAAGGGCCACCTCTCTCAAGTCTTTGGCACCAGCACCTCTTGCTGTAAATACCCAGTCCCTTCCAGAAAGGTTATGAACTGCTTAAGGCTGGGAGGCCAGAGTTGCTGCAAAAGCTTTCGAAACTAAGGGCTTCCTCTCTGAGCCCCAGGCCGGCTGCTTTCGCCATATAAGGCAGTCCCTAGACACCTCCCCAGGAGGCAGGTGAAGGTGGCAGATGCAGGCCTCTCCCCCCAGCTCAGCCACAAAGGCACTCCCAACCCAGCCAGTGCACCAAGGAGTTTAGCAACGAGATTTTGACACCTTTTATGGTTTCAGAAGAAGAAAGAGACCAGTGTACTGAAAAAAAGCGGAACCACAGGGCTGCAGCATGAAGAGAAATGGGGGTGGGTGGGTGGCCTGTAGCAACACTTTTGCAAAACCAGACTGTATGGACCCTGTAGGAGGTCACAAATTAATGCGAAGGAGGCTGCGTGTCTAGGGTTACCACAAGTTGGCGAGAAGGCCAGACAGCCAGAACAGAGTACAGCACTGAAACTTATGCCTTCTACGGCCCCACCCCTTCAGAGTCTCGGGGCTCAGCCTGCGATCTTCCCCACCTGCAGGTCAGTTAGGTTTACTCACATGTCCTTAAACCTGTCCTGTCTTCAAAGACTCTCACCCTTCTCTGCCTCTACTTCCTCTGGCACCTGAAGGGATGAGGAGAAACAGGTAGGCATCTCCCCATAACTCCCAGGTGGAACCTGAACTGAGGCCTGAAAAGAGTGGAGAAAGAGGGCAATTTGTGTTGGTGGGTGTGGAAGTGGTGTCGGGGTGCAAAAGGGCAGAAGCCGTCAACCAATAAGTCACAGGGGAAAAAAAAAACTCTTAAAATGTGGCTTCTGCTGCCCAACTTTCTTCACCAGATCCGCACCTGCGTGGAGCAGTTGCCAGACAAATGCAGTTTAACAAGGAATTTTATTAACAAGGGAATTCAACAGGGAAAACGAAACATCCTTAATGCCACAAGTGGCCAGTTATTTCACCCCAAGTACCATTTAGTCCGAAAGTCCCCAACACATGTCCAAGATGGCGCCCCTCCAAACCTGAGGCACCCTGCAAAATCCAGCCCTTCTCTGGCCTCTTCCCTTTGCTTCTTCTCTCTCCAGTGTTCTGTGCAGCTCCGCTTCTCCAAGGCTTTCAAACTTCTTCCACAATTGCTGATGCACAAATCAGCTCTCCAAATCCCTGGCCATCTTCAGGTACCAGCTCACTATGCCACCTTGCTGCGGTACCACACTTTCCACATCGGCTACTCTTCTGCTGACCTCCATGTCTCCTTGCTACCACCAACTCTCTCTTCCAGGGGTTTCCCCTGGCCAGGCCACATGGGCCTGTTCCCTCAGTCCACCATTCTTGTTTCCTTTTCCTTTCCTAGCTCCTTCCTTTTATCTCCACCCTCTCTTCCCACTTCTCATTTTCTCTCTTGCTGGGTCTTTCTCTCAGACTCCACCCACCAGGGTACTCTGATGCCAAGACAATTTTTAACTGCCTCACTCACAACCTTGTATCAGAAGAGCCTCTACAAAGACTCTGCACATGCTCCAGGAAGGAGCAGAGGTGTGTGGGCTGTGGGGACCGGTTAGCCCTGGGTGTAGGGGCACACACATGAATGGACAGGGAGCAACCAGTGTTCCTACATTCAGCAACCATCACTGAGCACCTCCTGGCAGCCAGGCTAGGGGGGACCCAGACACAACACCATGCTGGGGTGGGGTGGAGTCTGCCTCTTGGGCAGCTGAGAGGGCAGTAGTACAATCCCTCCCTCTCACCCATCCCCTCTGGCTGCTCTGCCTTGGGTTCTCCTTGCTAGGACCCCTGGGAGGACACTGTAAGCTCACACCCACCCTTGCTCTGCCAGGTGACCTGGTGGCAGTGCCACCTGCTCTCAGGCCAGATGTCAGTAGGGTGTATGCCCTTTGGGGTCTTCCTCCCCAAATCCCACCACCTGGTCTAATTAAGAGAAAAAGATCAGATGCATCGCAGTAGAGCAGCCCCTTATAAAGGCCCAGCTGGCTGCACACAGTCCAGCCTATCAGTAACGTTCTCAGGCTGGACTCGAGGATAAAATGCCAAGGTGGGATGAATCCCTCTTCACCAAGGGTGGCACATGGCTGGGTTAGTGGAGGATGTAGATCACAGGGGGGTGGTGTGGGGTGCACAGGCACTATCTGGGCATATTCTCAACAATCTGGTGGATCAAAACTCTTGTAAAGTGTTCTAAAATTCATACCAACCAAGTATTTCTTTTGTGATTGTGAGCGCCACCTTGTGGGCATAGGGTTGCATTAGATGTGCAGGTCTCCCCAGAAAGAAAGGGAAGGCAGCAGACTGGGTTTGGGGAGCAGAGAAAGCCTGGGTCCTCCCAGCATAGGCACCCAATTCAATGGGACAAAGATGGCAAGCACTCTGTGCAGCAAGGATATCCATGGGGGACTCCTCGAGGCAGCCAAGGCTTGTCCTCACCTTGATTTTGGGCTGGAGACTGAGCCCACCACCGCTTGACTCTGGACCAACAAGACCAAGAATAGTCTGAATTGTCCTCTCACCTGCTCAGCAGAAGTGGGAAAGAACAGCCCTCCTGCCCCTGGGTGTAAAGCCCACACCTTCCATTCTTAGGAAGTTGGGTCTGGGGACCTCAATTCATTCTCTTGGACCTTGATTTAATATGAAGTCTCCTCTCCCCTCTGGGACTGCTATAGACATCATAGTGGATGTGGATTTTTGTCTTCGCTGCCTTCTCTGCAGCTGCTACTTTTGGCTATCATCTGGTAAAACTAGGATGCCTGGTTACATCTGCAATGGATAATTTGTCTGTAGAGAGCTCCTGTGCTATTTATGGGGGCTATTTATGCTATTTCTCCACTGTTTATCCAATCCAGACTTCAGTAGGTGTCCTGTATCTTTTTTTTTTT